>DWEI01000085.1:0-29772 GCA_018245875.1 Mysoria ambigua | reverse complement strand
TGATGTTACATAATGTAATTAATATAAAAAAGGTAATAAAACAAATGGATTTATTTTTTAAATGTGCACAGTTCTTCATGTATTTGAATGAGAATAAATTGAGTTGAAGAAATATTATTAGCTATGTATGTAGAAATGTGTTTGGATAGAATAATCATATGTTCTTCATTGTGTAATGTATCCATTAATTTATTTATATTGAAACAAGTGTTGCTAAATGATGACACCATATACAAATAATATCATTGTTTGTACTTTAACTGCATAGTAATGCCAGGAGATTGCCTTGTCCATCAAATGGTTACAAGTAGGACTGTTGATCGAGATATGCTGTGCTTGATTCATTGGTCAGATGCCATTGGATTTTTGTAATCTAGTTTTTCCAGTAGTAGCTCAGAATCTAGATTCAAAACTGGTGTATCACAGTAGCCTCACTGTCCATACTTTGATGAGATGTAAGCAGAAATAACAAAATGTGGTAGTGTACTATGTGCCCCTGCCTTCCTCTTAGGGATTACAGGTGTAATATTACATAATATCACAAAGCTGCCTAAAGTATGGATTATAATATTGCAATATTTTTATGAACTTTAAAAATTACAATATAGTAGTATAAAAAAATACTCTTCAAAGTTACATAAAAGGTTTATAGATCTATGATTTCCACTTCTTTAATAAAAAATTTATTTATATTTAGTCGTAACTAATGACAAGTAAAAGAATTAGACAAATAGTAAATAATATCAACACTTGTACTTACAGGTGTCTCTTCAGGCATTCCGATTTACTGTGTGTTTAAAAAAACTATTGTTAACCTAATCACCTGTAACAATGATAAGATAAAAATTTATAAGCATGCAAGTAAATAATATTTTAAGGAAGTACATCATACATTTATTACACTGCTTAATTAAAGCGTAAAAAGTCTTCATAAAATTGTAGAAATATCATATTATCGCTTTTCTTTGTAAATTATACGCTATTATTTAATTATGATGCTTTGTTGAGTCTTAAATTTGAAATAAGCCAATTTCAAAATAGGTATATTTTAAATTGCTTGGAGAATTTACTTGGAATGAAATTTTAGAAATATGTATTTTAAAAGAAAGATTTCTAAGTGAAATTATAACAAAACTTATCACTACGTGAAAACTTTTAGTGAGTATAAAATATAATGTAAATAAAAAATGTAAGCTTCATAAAAACTAAAACTATTAAAAGATTGTATAATAACATTGTAACATATATATGTAGTATAATAAATTAAACTTACTTTTATTAACTTTTTTACCTAAGGTTTACCACAGTTTTCTTAAAGATCACGAGACGAGTGACGCACTATCATTAACATTACCCTGTACGTACTTTTTACTGACTACTATTGGTGTAACATAAAAGTTGACAGCAAAGTTGATGGTGACAGCAAGAAATTAAAATAATTAATGTTACATAATTACAGAATTTGAAAAAAAACTTGAATTCTGTGGTTATTGTCTGTTTAGTTTAAAAATATATATAATTTAAAAACGCACAATTATAAAGTAATATTAGCGTTGATGAAAAGGAACCATTATTATTGCTAAGATATTGGATAAACAAAATTGCATTTGTTACTTTCTAACTATTTATATTCCTATTATATTCATTATTTTTGTCAATATTAACTTACGAGTTTATCCCAATAAATAAATTATAAGTGTAAAATATTGTTATTTAGACTTGTATCCCTTAATAATAAATTATGACATTAGTTGTTACATGTTAATTGTCAATGTCACACTTAAAGTTCATTTCTAGCGTAAATAATAAGAGCGCATTTTGCGCACTCTGTTAAATAATATGTAATCTAATAAGTTTCTTTATTTTACTTTTGTTTTTCTTTTAAGTTCGTAAGTTCAGTTGGAAATGTCGTTAGCTTTATGGAGGACATGCACGAAATCTAGAAACAACAAAATGTTATGCAGAAACACTAATAAGTGGCTTCCTTGCTCCTTATATACCTTTCTGTTGAGAAGATATAGTGATGATCAATTCGGCAGCAATGCTGATTATACTAGCAGTACGATACTTGTAGAAAATGGATATAACGTTCAAGAGCTTCCTGTTATTGTTAGAAAATTGAAAGATGTGATGAATATTGAAGATGCCAACACTGAAACATCACCGAAAAGTTCATACGATTCTCTCAGCTATCATTTAATACAGGCGGAGTTCAAACAATGCATGGATTTGCGTGACGTATTCACTTTGATTACAAAATGTACAAAAATAACTCCAAATATTGCCCTGGGGGCTATAGAACGCATATATGACCTAGAAAAGAATCCCAGCTCCTTGCTAGTAGACCCGAGTGGTATTCATATAAACTTTGCTAAAGGTGCCATTTTAGATAAATTATTAAAAGTAGTCATGAAGACAGAAGACACTCAGACTATATTGAATGTGTTGAAAACTGAATCATCTGTAATGGAGCCTTATAAGCATAGATTTTGTGATGAACTATTGATAAGAGTAACAGAAAACAAACTCTCTATAGATCAATTGTGTGAATTTGCATTGTTTTTAATAAAAAACAATATTGATAAAAAATATTGTCAAACAATTGATAAGTTATGGGTAGGGTTTGTGGAAGGAGAGGGTAATATTAATGAAAGGAATATTGTAAATGTATTTACAGTTCTACCTGGATTGAAGGCCAGCAAAAGAATGATACTCGCATTATTGGAACAGAAGCTGTCAGAATTGTGGTGTAAAATTGATGCAAATGCCATGCAAGACATACTTGCCGTTTTCATTCATGAGAAGTACTTTTCTCTTCAATCATTTGCTGTTCTCGGGCGATGGCTGAAAACAAATATCCATGCCCTGGATGAAGACTCTCTCCTTGACATCATTAGTAAACTAACTAGACTACAGTACTCTGATGACCAAGTCGAAAGAGCCGTAGAGAAATATATGAAACTGAAGGGCCTAAGAGTGGAGTCACATGTTTTGATCGTGGGTATTCTAAACTACTGTCTACAATTTCAAATTCACAATGAAAACATTATGGAGATGTGTTGCAAATATTTTATAATACACAGTGAAGACATCCCATATAGTTTTTTGAAATCATTCATATATCCAATAGGGTACTTAGACTTTAATCCAAATAGTGATCAATTCTGGAAACAAGCAGAGAATGTAGTTATGGAGAAATTTGATAAAATTTGTGCCAATGATCTTTGTTCCATAATGCTATCATTTATATATAAAAAGCAGTATCCCTTAAATCTAGTTTACAGGATATACTCAGCTGAATATTTATCTAAAATAAACAATAGTGATGTACTAAAGAAACTTCATTTAATAGATACATCTATGACATTGGAATGTCCAAATTTTGCCGGACCGTTGCTTCCCAAAGATCAGTGCTATAAGCCATTGGTGCATGATAGCCGAATAAAAAATATTGTAGATAAAATTTGGGCTACCTTCATAGCTGTTAGCGGGGGCGAGGATAAGCTATCAGCAGGGGTTCTCATACCTCACTATTGTTCAGATGAGACCTATTTAATTGATGTTCTGTTGCATCCACCTGGTATGGTCAGCAAAACAAAACATTGGTTATCACAAGCTGTCCGTAATGAGAATGTAGCGATTTTAATACATTTGCCTGACCATTATTGTTCTAATTCAGATAGGCTTATTGGCCCTCAGGTAATGAAGAAAAGACAGTTAAACATTTTGGGTATGAAGGTCGCAAGCCTTAAGTATTCAATTCTTAGTCAATTATACACTTCACATAATAATGATGAGTTAAAGAAGTATATTGAGCACCATATAGCAAATGCTGAATTATGTCATTGAATCTAGTAATTTGATATTCATGTTTTAATATCCATGTTATTATTATTAAAGTTAAAGTTCTTCATTCAGTTAAAGTTCATTATTAAAGTTCTAAAGACCAAGTGCCTGCGATTTTAGTAAGATGTTATTAATCTCAATAAGTAAAGAAAACTAGTTTGCTAGTTCCTAAAAGCATTGAAATTGAGTAATGAGTTATGTAATATGCATATTGTATGTATATATTTTTAATTCAAATAGCCTTGCAAGCTGCCTGTGTCGGCATTTAGCTATTGGTCAAGTATATTCTCTGTATTGTGGTGTATGGTATGCGCCCAGCGGTGTATCTATTTGATAAATCAGAATCTTATAGAAGATATTGTATATATAACCCTCCTTTTTCTCTTAGTTTCATATGACGACATATTGTCATAGAAGTTAGACAGTTCATAGCATACATATAACATTAACTGAATCACATTTCCAAGTTATTGTTTTTTAAGCAAATATGAGTTAGCTTTAAATCATATATACAGTAAGCACAGCATATACTAAACATACAGCCCATTAATGGCTTATATATTTTTATTAGTATATTTTAATAATGTGTGAATATAATTTAATTAATGATGTGTGAACATAATTTAATTTAATTTACCAATTCAATCAAATTGTGATAGATAAATGTAATTATTCTAAACATTAATGTGTACCTTAAATAACTATATTAAAAATAGTTTTATGTCATATGTATTTTATATTTGTATATATGGTAAATAAATATACATATATACATGAGTGCTATCGTTGTTTTATTGTCTATAAAAATGTATCAATTTACTACATGAAAGACAGGATAAATATGAAATTTTAATGTATGATCAGGTTAATATAAAAAACTGAGCTGACCTGGATGCAGTTTTTCATGTACAAACATGAATTTCTTATATAAGGTTTGTTTGGATTAGAAATTGAATTAACAAGCAGTTTTACAAGCTGTAGGTTCGTGAGTGTAACCAGGGAAATTTAAATATCATTTATAATGTCGTTTCTTAAATATTGCAGTTGTCCTTCATTTGTTTCCCGTTTTTAAGCAAATGGATTGCTGGCGCCCCAGACATCTATTTATATCCAGCTTGTGGCAAGCCCACTATCCGACACAGTAGTATGGTACTTTAAAATCTTATAGTATCCCTAACCTGAGGTCCATGTGGGTTCATCTCAAGAATGTAAAAAAAAACTTAAATTATAACACATTTTAGATTCAACAAGATATAAGTGCAAATATTATGCAGCATGAGTCGTGAGCAGGATATCAATGTTAATAGGAGATTATTTTAACCATTTCAAATGTTGTTGCACTCTGTAATGAAATTTAAGGTTTCTCAGATTTTTTGGTTCTTATAAAGTTACGGGTAAGGTCACTGTACGCAAGTCTGTTTCATTACTTGGGTTCTAACTCCAGGAGGCTTCGGTTGAAATACTTTCGCATGCGCCTTTATAAAAAATGTTAGTTTAAATACAATTTTCTGTGTCAATCAAGAAAAACATTAATTAACGTAACTTAATACAATTTTAAGTTTAAATACAATTTTCTGTGTCAATCAAGAAAAACATTAATTATAGATTTTTTCATAAGCTTCTTTAACGATTGTGAAGGGTGGTTATCCACACTTGATCAGGACAGCAGACTATGACTTTAATTTTTTTTTTCTACCTTGACGGCCTCTACAGCTCCAGCGGGATTTGAGGCGAACCCAAGTGGCTCAGCCTGAATAAAGGGTGTAGGAAGGGGTAGGAGAGAGGCGCAGCTCGGGCTGAAACCTCCGTCTCCGTCCTAAGAAATAATGATAATAACTATGCACGGATCCGTGGGCGCCCCTTACGAGACTCGGACCTCGGCACGGATAATAGCGGAAGCTAGGACGGTGAGGAATAAAATTAAACGGCTACTCGGCGCCTACGGCCCCGCCGTCGGGGACGATGTGTAAAGTGTGTGTTGTTGTGTAGTGTGTGGGAGGTAGACGAGTCCTCCGGAAGCCTATTAGCCAGTGTTATATCGTCATCGGGATCGTCTAGTACTAGTCTCGGTCTCCTGACGGGTGTAGTTACCCCCATAAGACGTAGAGGGTACGTGACTGTATGGACAATTAAACTATTGGGATGAAATTTAATGTTATTTAGATGGCCCGAGATCCACGGTTGAAAATGGACGTATAAAAAAATTATCATGAAGTATTCAGTGATAGTGACACTATCGCCATCTACATAATTTTTTGCAAACAAACGTACTAATTTTTTAAACAGCGAGGAATGTTTGGGACAGGGTCACACAAATAAAACATATTGCTGTGTTATATCATTAATTTTATTTCATTTTACTCGTAACATCTTTCCTTAAAATTAACGCACGGGCTAATTACTAGAGTTTTATTATTTGAATAATATCTTATTAAACAGCTTTCACAATTTGAAATATTCTTTACTATTTTGAACTCGTTCGAGATATATTGTTAATAAGTGTGCAATGATTATCCATTGCTGCTTCTGTACATTTGCTTAGTCAGTGTATGACTATGTTCTTGTTATTACTTTTGAATTCAGTTTATTCAAGCGCTTTGTTCACGATAACACTATGATCAGACGTATATGAACATTGTAATTTGAATGACCCACACTGGACAATGTTGTCAGCAACAACTACAATGTAACAGTTATAATCTCTTACAGCTTATGTAATTCAGCCGTGGCTAATGAGTCGGTAATGATGGCACGAATTTCACTTTGTTGTAACATTCACTTTGTTGTAACACAGACCATTGGAATTTGTGATAAGAATCTGCTAGTTATTATGTAATTATAATACTGTAAGCTGAAGTTAGACAGTGAAGTCTACAATTCTATACTAATATTAAAGACAGCCTCGTATCCTTAATTCATTTAGAGAAGTTATATTATCATGAGGCGAAATAAGATATCGACTCGATACAAAATTTAATGTGCCGCGTCAGAAAGTATACAGATTCTATAATTTAATACAATTAAACGGTGCATTCTACACATCAGTGAAATCACAGATATTAATATGGCTTCATGAAGATTTCCGCGTTTCCTTGTTCGATAATTCATAATCAGAAAAGATTGCTCTATAATTTTCATAGCCAAATCGTGTATCACAGCAACTCTAGCCTGAATATCAAATTGTTAAGAAAATGTCAACGCTGGCTCACAGCCTAAAATCTAAAATAGATAATATTACACCAATAAAATACTTCGCACTCCATTGTGTCAGGTAGATACAATACATAGATTCAATGTTTACGTCTCAAGACTTTCAAGTAAGGCTTAACTGTATGAATGAAATAACGAACACGATTTTTATATACCTACTACCGATTTCAATTAGGATACTATGTGCAATTTTATTTATTACTTAGTACATTTGTGAAGTCGCTACCACACAATATGACTGATATTTATTATATAATGAAAATATCGAGGGACCGCTAATGACGAGCTGTAGTCTTTGTTATAGATATTCTTAAATGTTGCCATAAAATGGGTTTATTAGGATATTTTTTCCTCTGTCCGGACGATTTAATGAATATTTGGCACATTTCAGTTATCGAGACTTCACTATGCTCATTAAATTATCTATACTCAATAAAATAATAACTAAGTTACATATTTTTTACGTTATTTTAAAACTATGCGGAATGGATCATGAATAGAGGGTACATTAAAAAGTAGTAAATCGAGCTTGGTATGTAATATTATAAGCAAACTTAAAAGGCAAAACATTTACTAAATTTATGCTTTGCGGCAGAATAAAGTTTGATAGAATGGTTGAAATAATTCTTTATTTCTCACACAAGACTCACGCTCCTGTTCTTTCTCGTGCGAAATAAACATAAAATTAAAATAAACAAAAAAACCAATATTACATATATAAAAATGTATACATAAAATGGAATACAACTGGATTGTACAGTGTTCAAATTTTTAACATTATTTTTTTTACCAAAGTCCATCCATACATTGAAAGCATCAAACAGTACCTACACATTTATCAGTAACTGTTTATTCAGATAATCGTTTATATTTCCTTTTCGTCATAATGAGGATATGTCTATGCTATTTTTGTTTGTTTATTAGTTTTGTATTTTACATCACTAGGTGACAGGTACGTCAGATATCCACGAACTTAAAAATAATGTATCTATAGAAATAATTCATTCAATTATAATTATAATTATATATAGGAATATAATTTTGTTTTATTTATACTTAATTTAATTAAGTGAATCTGTTAATATTACGTTCTCGGTCAATACCCTCTCAATATGAAAATCACACAGTATCACGCCTAAACAGCTCTACCAAGGAAACTACGAAATGTTTTTTTAATTTATATTTTATTTAACTAATTTTCATAATTGTTATAGTAATTTATTTACTCCGTGAGCATTTTACACGGAACATTACGAAGGGAACGTCTACTCTTAGGTTTTTTTAGAAAAAATAAAGGTACCTACATAAAGGGGTGGTGGGAACGTTTTGAAATTGTTACGTATGTTTTAAAATTGTATTCATTAGGTAGGAGCGTATGCGTAAATATCAATTATAAGTTAGATTGGTATAATAAAATGCTTTATCAGAATATGTTATGCAATCGACAGAGATATTTTTTCTAGAATCGCTTACCTACTGTACGCAGCTGTCAATTTTACTTGGCAAATATGTCGCAGTAAATTAGATAGACTTCTATCATTATCTATGATTTCTAATTAGTAATCTTTACGTGATATCATGCACTAAAATCTTAAATTTATTTTGTAACCTGATCTAATCCCCTAGTAATATGAAATTTTTGAATCACGAAATTTTAAGAATTAGTATCTAATCGCTTACAGACTAGGATATTTTATAAATAGATTTATTATTTGGCAGTCACCTAACTGCTCGCAGAGCGAGTGTTTTAACATGGTGTCATGGAAAGAAAATTGACAAGTTATGTTAAGTATGTACCGTCAGGAACAGAAGACGCGGGTACCATTTTTTAATGCAAAATTTGAGTACTATGTGTACTCATTTAATTGATCAATATCGAGCACTCGAATATTTAAGATTTATTTAAAAATTTACTTTAGTACCAATCACTTACTTGAAAATCCACCTACGAATAAGGTATTCCATTGAACTTCATTATTAAATTACTATTATTATTATTAGTCTTAACTACCGATCAAAAACGACTCTTCCATAAAACGTCTTCATTAGACGCCCGCGAACTATTGCAGCTCATGTCCAGGAAATTGAGCGAAATTGGTTAAATTATCATCCATCAATAGCGAGGTAGTGCGTCCCGATAAGTCAATCAATTTCCCAATTCCTCCAACCATATGCCCTTACAGCATGTTATCGTAACTGCCCTATTCAATCGTAAATGTAACGTGACATTCAAAATACTGTAGAATTACAGATGACAAAAATGTTATATAAATGATCACAGTAAGAAATCATCTGACTACGCGAATGTGCGCAACAAGTTTACAAGTTTAGACACTAACGGTATTCACTTCGGCGAATACTCGCACATCTTACGCGCCGTGTTCTCGAACGTTACTCGTTACTAACGTCTTGTACCGTAAGATACATTTGTATTTGTCCAAATATTGAATCGAATGGAACAAGTGAAGGATCCCAGTCGACTTCAACTGTGGATAAGGATCTTCGGCATATGTCTTTCTTGTCAACATAATGACATATTTATTTATCATAGATGAAATGCAATTAGAAGAATTTTGTACGTTGTCATATATGTTAGCTAGATTATTTTTAAACAATGTTAGGACACATCGCTTTTACGTTATGCCGGATATAGTGAATATAATAGATAATATCCTCGTTTTCAGTCCAACGGTAAATTTTTAGTTGAGCAGATGTAAAATCTTAGAACGGAATATTTATTTACAAAATACATTTCATACAGATAAAATTTTTTACTGTTTGTATACGCTTATAAAGTGACTACGACTTTTTAACATCGATACAAAAAAATAAAGTAAAATGTTCATATAACAACCAATAAATTAAAAGATATGGCGTATCGGTAAGAAATATACTTAGCAAATCTAAGAAATCGGTAACAAAACGAACTTAAGGCTAACGTAAACACCTTTGTTAAGGCTCCTCGTAAGATTCATACATACATACATACATACATAACTATACAACAGTGAATAAATTCCAAAAATCATCACTCCAAGCGTCAAATTCAACAAAATTCAAATCTAATCTAACATTTACAAGTCAAACGAACACCAATATAATTCCAATAATGTTAAGAAAATACATTTCGTGAACGAACTATAGAACGCAAATATCCGGTCTCGACAGTCATCCGCGAGCGACCCGCGACGACGGCTCAGCGGAGCGACCGACGCGACCCGCGACGCGACGCGATCCGCGCCAGTGAACATTTAGAACGGAGCACTAATAGTTACAAGAGAATCACAAATACTTTTCATAAGGGTGCGTGGGCGCGCACTCGTTCGCACTAATAGTTCGACAGAGACGCGTCCAGTAAGATAAGTATTGCCATGCAGAGCGAGCGGCGGCGAGCGCGCTCACGAGTAGATGGTGATGACCTCGCGGCCGCCGCCGCGCACCATCAGCACCTTCTCCAGCCCCTCCGTCAGCACCTCCAGGAACTCCATATCTGGAAAATCATCGGAACTATTTGTAAAGAAATTTGTCAAATAATTCTTTTCTCGACACATTATATAACCATTACAATTAACAGGAAGTTGTGGACAATAAATTTAATTAATCCATATTCTAATTTTAAATAAAATTTTCCTAAGCTATATGACTTGAAATTTTTCTTCGTTGCATCACAAATACGATATCGCTGTGTTGCACAAAAAACCTGATCTGTGTCTAACAGGACAAACTCACAATTGGATTCCCTCTCGAGCTTGGTGTCGCGCGGCGGGCCGGGCAGGTTGAGGATGACCAGCTGGGCGTCGTGCGAGCGCGACACGATCACCTCGTTCAGTTTGACCGCGGTGTGCATGCGGCGCACCGTGCCCTCGTCACTTTGTTGCACGACAACACGCAGTTAATGCACATCGAGCACTTATATAAATAGCCATAGGAGATATGACAGCCAGACATGCCAGCGTTATAAGCATATGTAGCTATACAACCTCGTTGTAACACCAGGTCACGGTGGGTTTTGTTAGTTTGATGAGGTCAGTCGACAACATTTTTATCTCATATTAAGGCATGTGTTTATTATTATTATACTCATATTTTCAAGATATCAATGAAGATCACAGGAAAGCAGTCGAAACTGTCGGGCTGGTTTTCTTACGCAAGCAATGATAACGACAGAAATCAAAATAGGTAATTACTGCAATATTTATATTGCGAGAATTATAAAGCTTTCAAATTCATCACAATATATTTTTGTAATTTTTCATTAAAAAAATATCCCATTTTATGACTTTGTATTGCATTTGTCAAAAATACGATGTCTCCAAAACAACAATTTTTTATATAAATAAACTGAGTTATTATTTCGGTGATTAAAGGTCTTCCACTTAATACAATTACCATCGATCGAAATGTTTTATAATTGTAACAAGAAAACTGTATAGATAGTATGCACTTCTAAACATTTTTTATATTATTATACGGTCCATCGACAAACTGATGTAGTCGAATAGAGTCCACTTACTGGCATAAGTGATACTACGCCTACTTTAGCGGGGATCTGTGCATAGGTAATACAAAATATGAAAAGATATAAATTATTAAGTCGTAGTGTTTGAGCGCTGTTACATTCATAATAACAATCAATCACTAATTATCGATATCTTTGCAAATTGTTATTTACAATAACAACTAGATACGCATCGGTATTATTAAAATTTATAAATTTCCAACACCAATATCATTACCCCATTATAGCGAACATAGTATTATTTGATACTTTTAAGTCTGTCCCAAATTAAACTAATACCAATTTAATTTTTTCATCCCTATGAATTAATCAGATGATGAAATCATCGACGATTTGAATATTTTTCTATTCGAATATTATTTAGTCATCGAATATTGGTTAGTCCGTTATTGCAGTGGTTAGTGAACCTGACTGCTGCGCCGGCGGGGGCGCGGGTTCAATTCTCACCCAGAATATATATTTGTGTGTTGAGTAGGAGTATTTGTTCTGTGTGTGGGTGTAGAAAAACAAAAAAAAATCTATTAAAATATAAATGTATATATGTAGTTTATTAGTCGTCTGGTTACCATAACACAGGCTCTCTTGACGTTTACTTTGGGGCCGGGTAGCCGTATATGTAGTTATCACAAGATATTATTTGTCATTTGAATACAGTTTTAACTTGTGATTGTTATCTATCTTCACGCCAGGTCCCTTACGGGGTAGACAATTAACTTGTGATTGTAATATGGCACATGTATTAAAGAATATATAAATCTGAAACTTACGGCGTGATGTTCGGCATGTTGGGCTTGGCGTTGAGCGCGTCTCCGTTGGCGTTGCCTTCCTTTAGTTTGTCGGCGTCTAGCGGGGGCGAGGGGGCCGCCTCACACTGCGACGTTTCGGGCGAGTCCCACATTGAATCGATTATGTGCAACAAGCTACTTCGAAATTCGTCCTATTATTCCAATTTGTTGTTCCATTCCAAATTTGAAAATTTTGCACCGCGAACCGAACGTTGCACATGACGGATTCAAGGCGAATGAAACACGGGATGTCATATATCACTTTAAACTGTAACAGCAACTGTCTACGGACACTCAAACATCCAATCTCTTATCTAATGGTAAATGAACGAAACAAATCAAACAAATCAACGTGAAAACTCATTGCTAAACATATGACCACCGTGTGTAAATTCGCTAGGACTCGTTACGGTTATTTATAACGGTGAATAAATTAAACAACATTGATAAATTAAGATAAAATGACTATGATTGTGCATAGAAAAGCATTGTTCATAAAATCGACCAGATCCCCATTGTTGTTTTAATGGAAATTGTTTTAATTGAAACGACCAGTGGATTAGGCCTTGTCTAATTGTAATATTTTAAAGATTTGTGATAATAGGTTTGAAATTTAAATAACATTATGAATAAAAAATCCGGTAAATGGGAATATGGTCTTTCAAAAGATTGCTTGTGCAATTATTTCCCGTTTCCCATAATAATCATTACTAATCATTAAGACATTATTTTAGTATACAATAATGGGCAATATTCGTTGGGTTTTCGTCCATAAATTTTATCTCTTGGGTAAAATCAGATTTATGTCCAAATCGCTGGTACATAATATATTAGCTCTGTACATATTAGCTTAAGATATAATGTAATGCTTGTTATGGGAAAGGTTATCTTTAAAAATCTAAAACCTAAAAAAGAGATTTATGCACTTAACAAAAATAAAACAACAAGATTTAATACACAGAATGAAAATTAACCTTATACAATAATATACTTGATTTCAAAGTTAATATCAAATCACTTTAAACTACACGAAAGTTCGTAGTGAAAACTATGACTTTTAAACAACAATGTTTACTATTTATATAACTAAGATTGCTGCCATATATACGAGAATATTAACATTAACTATAGAATATTGGATATTTAGATATAAGGATTTTTATTTTCAGCGCTTAATAATAACGCCACTCCAAAAATAAACGTGTTTTGAAACAGTACGAATCATTCCATAACATTTTTTTTATTATTTTTTAAATTCTTTATTACTCTATGATATTGCATTATGACAATAATAGAATTACACCGTTTGTGCTCAATTTGGAATGGCGTTACAATACATTTGATTTTCATTAGAAACAAAATCACATTTATTGTAATATTTTCGGGAGCAAAATATAAAATTCTAGAGAGATAGTCACCTTGTCATCTTTTTCCTTGTCCTCGCTGTCAGACAGCGGCGGGGAGGGGGCGTCCTCGGGGACAGCCTCCGCGCCGGGCTCGGCGAAGCGCACCTTGCTGGCGGTCTTCACGTCTGCATGATGGTGATCCACGATGGCTTGCACCTGTACATACATAGGCCATGTTGTAACCTTTGGAGATAGGAAATTCAAACATAGTATTGTACTATTTGGAGTGGAAACACATAAAGATATCAGAGCAAATGGGGTGTTAATGGTAAATTAATGAATATTTGATTGTTATTAAGTGTTGCCATTCACTGACAGTATCTATAGTGCATGTAAACCAATTATGTAAGGTGTACCTAACACAGATCAGTTGCTCTGAAAAACCCATAACAGCAGAGTGTGAACATTTCATAAAGTGCCTTTGAAAGCATCTTGTGTCACAAGCTTGAGAAATTATTCGTTAGTAAATTGTCGTGTGAAAGGTATATGTATTCAAATAGTGGTTTTGAAAGCTTTTTGTGCCATAAAAATAATAATGACGAATATAAAATTACATTTTTAATTGTTCGTCAAAGGTGATTTCCATGATTTGCGGTATTATTTGTAATTGTGATGAGTAAAATATACGCAGAAGAATGAGTTATATGAATATCATCAGATACTGTTCGTAATTTATTTGAAATGTGAGAAAAATTAGAAGAGCATCGTAACATCTTTCCACAAACATCAATATGCAATGGATGAAACTGAAATCTTAATAGTAAAAAAATATTTCGTTTACAGTAAGATGTTACAAGTCATACACATTAGACATCTAAAACATCAAAATTCTAAAGAACAACAACGAAGTGCACAGACAAGAAGAAAAGGATCAGGACTGGACATACCGGAAATGAAAAAAAAAATCAAGAAGAACGCTTTCAACACCAAAAGCCAATCGTGTTATAGATAATATAATAGCTATATATATTAAACTAAATGTAAAAGTGAAATGACAGTGAAGAGTGCCAAGTGGAGGTTGATACTTATAGAAACACAGAAGACGTCTAAACCGACAAAACAAAATATTGAATAAAACAATTTTAAAAACTAAAGCGTCATAAGAAGAGATGCCATTTACACACTGACTGGATTCGTAAAAAATAATGAGCATGGTTTCAAAGGCAGAAACTAGAAAAAGTAAATTACAACATAATCTCAGCTATAATGCATATAGAAAGTGGACTTTATCGAGGGTAAAAGTATCCATTTTACCAAAGGCAATTTCTCCTCAGCGTTTTGTTCACGATAGTCCACCAAATTTTGCATCTGTGTTGGCAGCGACAGACAAATGGCACGATTAGTTGTTATTTTAAAGATAAATATTGCAATGAGGAAGCCACAGTTATTTGTACAGCAAATGCTATTTTTGTGTTAAAAATGATTTCGCTATGTTTTTCACACGTTTTTAACGCATTTGAGCAGTTTCTTTGCTTTTATTGTACCACCTATTGAGAATATTTTTGTATATATATGATCAAAGTTTTGTCTAACATACCATTCCAAGCGTCTCTTTTTTGTTAAGTCTCAGTTCTCGAAGCATTTGGTTGCGTTGTTCCATCATCAGTGTACGTTCATAGGTGTAGGCAGATATATCACTGTCGGTCTGAAAAAATATATATAGAAATATTTCTCTTTTATTACACTGGTCAGTACATTAATTAATTTGAAGAAATTATAAAACGTACCATTTCGACAACTTCAACTTCAGCCTCAAGACGTAATTGGTATAGGAACATCTTCAGATCCTTCTTCATCTGTATAGAGTTATCTTCCATTTGAGCAACAGTAAAGATGCGCATCTTGCAGTTTTTCCAGGTACGATGTTGCTTTAGCAAAAATGGCAGCAGCATCAGCATACCTCCATCATGTACGATCCACCAAATGTCGATGTTACCGGATACCTTGGTGATTTGAATGGTTATATTATTACGATGAAATTTTTGGTCATACACAATTACTATTATGATCAAGTCCCTGAATGTATTGTTAATACCTACCTTCTCTGTAGAATCGGGGAAGAAGTTGATACCCTTTGGAACTAGCATAGCCATCCTGGCGGCTGTCACGGCTCGTACAGTGTGCAGGAAAACATGCCAAGTGCGATCATCTTCTGACTGACGCCATCCGTACGGCCATCCAACGATAACGGTATTTGGCTTCAAACCTCCAAGTCCTGTAGTTTGTACACTAAAAATGAAGGATAAGTTAGTTGTATATATATTCTTAACACTTAAAAAACTAAATTAACAAAATATTTTCCATCTTACAAGTGGCCCAGTCCTTCAGCGATGCTATGCGATACGAGAGCATCTACGAATCCTTTAACTTTCTCCTCGTCCATACATTTACGAAGATTCTGTCTAGCTGTCACAGCTTCTGACGCTCGTCGTGTAAAGTCACCTCCCAGAACTGATACACACACTGTTAAACCCTTCCCTGAAAAAAGAAATCCATAACGTAATGGAATCTGTTGTTTTTAAAATTCTTCAAGTATCATTAAAAGTTGAATATTGAGCTTTCTAATTGATACTTTCCATTAAAAAGGTTTGCGAAAGCTTAGCGACCATTGCCCAGAGATGAACAAATGTTTATAACATTAACGGATTGATTTGTGGTATTTATGTAAAATACCTGTGATGTGGGTTCATAATTTTATCACCGTTTAAAGAAATATACTGACCGGCTTTAAGCTGATTGGCAAAAGCAAGCATTTTCCGATATTTAGGATTGAGGTCGTCATTCAGTTTAGCAAGGACCAGTACTTGAGGCCGCCAATTCTTGGTATGTGGCGGTCCTTCTTCAAGCCGTAACAGAGAATAGCGAGCAGCTGACAGTGCTAGACCACGAAGACCATCACCCCATTCTTTCTCAGCTCTGGAAACGAATATATTTAGTTATTCATAATTATTTTTATTCCTTCCATTTCATCTTACAAATTTAGCAGTAGATCTTACCCGCGGTATTCAATGTATTTGTAGATGAGTCCAGCCATACCCATTGCGATCAGCGCATAGAACCATGAAGTCATGAACATAATAGAGATACATAGTGTTAAACCAGCGAGCGACAATGACCTAAAATATATATAAGACCACATTATAAATTTAGGTGATTCAGATGTTTAATGTAGATTTAGTCTGTGAATCTGATACATAAAACTTTATTATAACGTCTTACCAGTGGTAATATTTGAATCTGGGGCGCCAGTTGGGAGTCTTTAAAAGAGTTTGTAAAGCACAAGCCAAATTGACGAATCCGTAGCACATAAGGAAGAACATAGAGAGGAGGGGCGCCAAAATATCTACGTTTCCTAGGAGGATTCCGCATTGGCAGATAACCATCGTAAGGAGTAGAGCCCTGGGAAATAAAAACGTATGTGAGCTTGCATTTGATAGGTTTTTGAAAACATATCACATACATATATTGCTGATTAAATTACCTGGTTGGTTCTCCCCTGCTGGAAGAAACGGCAAAAGGAGCAAGGAACGGTATAATTTCATCCTTAGCAATGGCTTGGAGTAGGCGCGGGGCGCCAGTCAGTGATTGTAACCCAGCTCCTAAAGTTGATAAAAATGATCCAACAAGAATAACCCATTGGTTCGGCCACGCCATATTTGCAACCACAAGTTTACCGCCTATGGACTGTCCAAATCTGAAATTATAGTAAAATATATATTAAATATCCAGTTGGCTATGAAAATTTTACAGTCAAACGTTTATAATAAATATACCGTTAACTTATGATATTATAAAATTTACAATGGTGGATAAGTTAAACAAGGAAATAATCTTACAAGAAACATTTAAAGAGTATTCAAAATTTGGTAATCCTAGCAGTGATGGGAAACAAATAACATTAACGAACATAGATAAATGGTTGAAAGAAGCTAAAATACTTGACGGGAAGAAACTCTCTACGACAGATACTGCAATTTTGTTTCAGAGATATAAATCCAAAACGATTGACTTTAAAACATTTCTTCAATTTATTGAAACATTAGCTAAAGACAATAAACTGGATTGTGATGAAATCAAAGACAAACTATCAGCGTCTAAGGTTCCTGGTGTTTCACAAGCAACGAAACCAGAGAGTTCTAAGTTTCTTGAAAGAATGACCGATGCATCTAAATACACGGGTACGCACAAAAAACGCTTCGACAAAGAAAGCAAGGGAAAAGGTATCTCGGGTCGTCACGATGTGGCAGATAATTCTGGATATGTACAAGGCTACAAACATAATGATACGTATTCCAAAAAGAAATAAAACATGATGTCAGCTTACTTATCCCGAAGTAGTAAATTGTCGACAGTTCCCGCAAAGAGAAGTACACAGGAAAGATAAACGGTCGAAGTTGTTAGGATAGCTCCAATAGTTCCAATGGGTATACTCTTTTGGGCGTCAGCCAAATCCCCGGAGCGATTAGAACCAGCCATGATACCTATAAAAATAGAAAAATAATTATATAATACCAGTCTTTCAATAAAAATAAATTATTTAACCTTTTTTATTATAATTGTTATATAATTATTATATAACAATTTATTATTTAACCTGTCACTGATGGAAAGAATATTCCAATCAGAATTGTAAATGTAGTGGTGAGGTCCGCATATATCTGATTGTACGTGGGTCTTTCCATTTGTTCGATGTCATCGGGTTCTTTGCCATATGCTATATATTGTCCAAGTTGTAAAAACGAATCTTGCAAGTTGTCAAAGAAAACTCCGCTAGCCAATCCCTGCGATAAGAACAGAAATATATTGAAATGATGTTTTATAATAACTGACTTTATTAATATCAACAATAAAGATATTTCATTAATTTTAAATGACCTTAATTCCTTGAACGATGGACACATTATGCGCTGTATAGTATGGATCACATGTGTTGTTAGGACAAAATACACGATACAATTCTCCCCCATGCACCTTTGAGCAGTTGTTGATGTTAATGTCCTTCAGTAAACGTTTTCCCAGCACGCACATCCTGCAATAAATAAAAGAATGTAAATAAATCTTGATTTACATTCGTATTCTGCAAAGTTAAAAGGTTATTATTTTAGTTGACATATTTTATGCGTGTGGTTGTTTACTATGGCAGCTTAAGTTAAATTAGATTTTGGTAAGAGCATGGTCGAAAATAAAAAAATAATGTTCTTAAATACACAATTTAAGTAAATATCAATGTTCAAGTGAGTTACTTAAACTTTGAATTACAATGGTCAACATAGGCGTTTTTGTGTTGTGTTTTATAAAACAATTTGACGCCTGTTATCCCCAAAGGTAAGCAGAGGAATTTAGTATAGTTCCATTAATTACTATTACGTTCCATTATGGAGTGGGTGGGGAGCCTATTGCTATACATGGACACAATTCCTGACTATAAGCTACTACTAGGAAATTTAAATTAGAAACACCTGATAGTACTCGACACGGGTTTGTACCTAGGACCGCATCAGCACTCGCGCTTGCAATCAACACGATCAACGAGATCGCTAGTGTTTTATATAGAAATATATTTATTTTAGGTGCAGTTTATGTTTCTGATGACTTATATACATCATGAGACGATTTTAGTATGAACAATCCCTTACTGAAGTTTGTCGTTCCCGTTGAAGTTGACGAATATGCCAGCGTAGACCGCGGAGATGGAGAGAATGACGCACGCCAGGGCGATAGTGGCGAATTTGTTAACGAATTTCACACCCACGAACACAACCATGCCCATGATGAGAAGCAATCCGGTGCCATACACGCGGAAGTTATTATACATCGCTTCGGGATCCTTGGTGAAATCACCGAAAATAGACATCCAGGGAGCCATGTAAGTCTGAAAGAAATTTTCCATTGTGAGAAAGCTTTAAACTTAATTAATCTATATAAAATAACTTATCAATAGTTTACTGAATCTGTTATTGCCAGTACAATTTCTACTACAGGAAAAAGTGTGTTTGTGAAACAAAATCTCGTTTTATGCCGAAGAAATAACGAGTAAGCATTTCTACGTATATGTATTTATAAAAGTCGGAGGGAAAAGCTACTTAATAGGCATATAATATCCTTGGAGTAGGGCTGTAGTAAATGTCCCTAATCAATTTCGCCTTCCTGATGAAAGCGGTCCATTTACGTCAAATATTTTTTTTTATGTGGATATAAAAGCGCTCACTGGTTTTCTTAACATTTGTAATAAGAAAATGATGACGACGAATTTTGGACATCTATCTTTTTATGGTATATTTGCTTTTGCTTGGTGGAAGACTTTTAAATATTTCATTTAATACTAGTAAAAATATCGTTCGCTTTAAACTTACAGTGGCAATCTATTATTATTAAAATATAAATATCTAGGCTACGGGACCATTACGTATAATTTAACAAAAAACGTTTCATTCATTTTTTTAGATAAGTGAGCTTCAGGGTAAACATAATATTTCTTTGTTTTATTGTTATAAAAGAAGATTCGGCGTTTATTCATAAATAACACAATCAAAATCATGAAACACAGCGATTGTCGAGCGTTTACCAGGACGATCTCCACAGCGCCGACGATGTACATGGCGGCGGCGAGGGTAGTCCCGGTGTAGAACAGCATGCCCACCGCGCCGCCGCACTCGGGGCCCAGCGAGCGGCCGATCATGAAGTACGACCCGCCCGCCGGCACCACGCCATTAGTCGCGATCGCGGACATCGATATAGCCGTTAGCATCGTCTGCGGATACAAATGTTTATATTGAAACATTGACGTTTTATCGTTATGTGACCACTGCACAGGCACCACATAACGTGGTCCGCCGCCCTGTAGAGTACTAACTCCCGCCTAAATTTGAATATGGAATGCACGAACTGGAGCACATATAAACGAATGGTAAATGGTTAGTGATATTTTGCTAAGAAAAGAGCTTAAATGAACGTGCGGTGCTAAGAACGGAGATTCGCACGTATATTGGTGAGATTTCCTCATCAAAATTACGCTTGATTGAGTACATTGAACTCTTTGTCAGTTGCGTTTTCGTACATTTGTTACGACGTACACACGTAAAAGTTCATTTGTTAAATGTTACAAATATAAATATAAGTAATATTAGTAATATAAAAACAATATGTAGATATATTATATTTATATGTAATTTGTTGTAGATGTAGTAGATAAAAGTTCTCTTGATGTTTAATTTTGAAACAGATGGCCGAGTATGGACGTGACCCAAGATATTATTTCTAACTTATTTTAAATTGTTCATTTTACTTACTGTACAACAACACGTAAGAACGATGAGAAATCCCTGTATAGCTCCCGCTGTGCCGACCACCCACGTGAGACGGATGAAGAGGATGACACCGAATATGTTCTGGATGCAGGGCAGGTAGACGCCGATGAGGGTGCCCATGCGGGCCGGGGGCGCGGGCTTGGGGGTGTCCGGGTCCGCGGTGGACGCAGTCGGGATCGTGTTGGAGTAATCCGCCAGCGAGCTGAGGAAGGTCGCCGCACGCGGACGGTCCTCGATTTCCTCCTGTAAATAGGTTTAAAGTTAATCTAGTTCTAAATTAGCAATTACTCCGTAGTGGGACGTATTGGTGAAATGTGAGAATGTACTACACTCCTCTGCCTACCTCTTCGGGAATGACGGGCGTGGTGCTACGTAAAATCAAATTTATACATAGTAGTTCTGAAAGTGATCTTATATTCAAAACTACATACACACAAATAAAGCCTTAACTCAGAAGTACATGTTAATTGTATACATATTTCTGAAGTTACTGTAATATTTCCACAAGAGCTGCTCCCATTTATACAGTAGGTAAGCGGAGATAGCTGGCACGAGGCATACGGCATTGTTCGTGAGAGATGTCAGCGCTTCTGAGAGATCGTAGGCGGTGATAGCTTTGCTTTGAGTTTCAATGCGGTAGGCCACAGTCTGCAGTAATCACTTGATCAGACATCTGGCGTGCTTGTCCGATTGGGCGTTGACAAACTTGGCTGCTTACAACCTTTACGCGGATTGGTCACGTCGTCCGTATGTTGTGTTCAGTTCAATTCCCCACCTTATTAATGATTAATCCGGCCGCCGATCATTAATGTGATGTATATATTATTTAAAATTATTTACAAAACGTAAGATTCTCTTGAGCCGTTACATTTGAAGTTTTATTATGTCGTATATAAGAATAAGCAAAGTTATATTTATTTTAGTTTATTACTGTAATCGATATAACGTTTCATAATCTCAGCATGTGTGAAAACATTGTTCATACGAGAGCGAGTGGCTTACAAAGGTTGACTCGTTATCTGAAATTCAAATATTATGGCTTTTTTATCACACGAACAGTATGATCGCACGACTTCAGTCTGGGATCACGTAATGGACGTAAATATATTTCCCGCTTACCCCAGCATGCGAATCGGCATCAAATCGAGATAAAAAGTGAAATTGGTGGAAAAAAAGTAACAATTCCCTTTTTTATAAATTTATACATATAAGATGCAATAACATTGATCAGAAAACGTAAGGGATACATTACAAGGTGAATAATAAATAAACTCTACGAAATATTTCAAAACGCCATAATAAATATAAATGCTTAAATACACGTAAAAGTAACTGGTGCATCGTATACGTTCGGTCCTACACGAGGTCCTTGGTCACGGTTTAAACGTAAATCACGCAACATTAAACAACAAAATGTTAACAACTGTCGTATTTTAAACGGACTCATTGTTAACCCGCGCGCCTTGTTCTCGAAAGAATTGTTAAATAAGAACCGTTTACGTCACAAATGCCGCATTGTTGCGGTCGGTTATTTTTGCAACAGCTTTATTATACGCTTTACGGAATATAATGGAATAGAATAGGAATACTTAAAAGTTGAAAAAAAACATTATATACATGATGCAGAGGAATCATGACGTGACAGTCTACAAAGACCTACGGCTACTGTTTTTATTAAGGGTCTCTTTATCTTCTTGCTTAGAGCAGTGATGAAAATATTTACGTAGACGACATTACAAGCTGACGATTACATTACCCCCTTGTAGAAACAAAAAGAATTATCACTTGTCAGAATTGTAACAGCATGTTAAGTTCAAGAAAGTTACTTGTCGAGCTAACGATACATCGCGTCTACATAACGTGTTGTCTGTAGAACGGATTAAATGGAGGGTGAAGGTAAAATAAGGGTGTATCTGCACCGAGATAAACTGACAAGAACACAATGGCGTAAATGTAGACGCGTGAATGTCGGGTAAACAATCTATATGGAACATCCAGTACGCGGGCGGATGGAGACGGAAGTGTGGGGGGCGGAGCGTATCTGATCGACGGCTGCGTTCAAGCTTCATGTGATATTTATTTGTTGCTGATATTGCATTGCGTATATTTCCACATGTTGTCGTTAACCTTTTTTTTTTTTAATGTTCTTTGCTTTCATTTACTTTAACGATTATCTTTGGAATTCTTGCAATCCAATAATTTCATGAAAAAACGATTCCTTTTAATATCCTGGAAAAATTCTACAAAGTTATTCGCACTTGGTAGCATATCTGGTACATGCATTTTAGAATTTCATTAAACTAGTTCACGTACAAAAGTTACTTTTAGTTACCGCTTCGTTACACGGCTCATGGTTCCTTTGGGATTACCCTCGTAGGTACATGTCACACTCGCTATGATTCTATAATCGACGCCAGGTCCCTTGCGGGGTAGCCAGTGAGCATATATGTTTATGAGTATAGTAGATTCCTTACGGGTATGGAATGCAATCCCGATTCGAGATCGTAAAGTCGAGATCCCGCGGAATTAGACATATCAATCCCGCGGGATCCAGGGATTTTCGGGATCTCGTCTAGTTAAAAAAAACACAACACTGTAAAGATGAAAACTGCTTGTTGGTTATAGTGAGGTTAAATAAAAAAAAATATTATTGGAAACAAAAGCCTTTATCCTTTTATATAACTAAAGTAACGAAATAATTAACAGTTTTATTAAAATAATCAAATCAAGGTATAGATTCTATACCACTCGTTCACTCGTCATCTGTCGCTAATATTCGGAAATACTCGGAATACTTTGTTCGCCACTGCACTCCCGCCTACCCGGCCGCACAGCGCACCGCTCGCCTCGCGAGCGGATGTGTGTAACGTCGCTGACCATTGCCGCCTAATCCTGTCAATCTCGAACGAGACCTCGTTATATTATGCTTCGGGATTGATCCCGAAAAATTACACGGGATCTCGCGAGATCGGGATCCCGCGAGACCGGGATTCCATTCCCTACTTGCGGGTTTAGCATTTGAAAAAAAAAAATATATTTTATACCTAATTTTTTTTATCTTTTTGTTCATAGTAATTGTCTCAAAGACGAAGGGATAAGGAATTAATTTGAAATATCTGCTTCTAACGTTAAAAGGGTCAAAATGGATTCTTTGTTATGCCTCGTTTCTCAAACTTCAGACGGAACGGGGATTCTACCATCAACATAAAGCTGTACTGAAGATTAACGTTTCAGCCGCCGTTAAAATTTTAAATGTTTCGGTGGCGATATTAAACGTAATATTACAAAGCCTGAAGGCAGATGGCGTCACGGTCGGTCGTTCTTATGGCGGTAATTTATTACAACGTAAAATTTAAATCTCTAGGCGGAGATTTCATTCCGCTGTATAGAATTAAATTTCTCTTAAGGTAATATTCAGTTTCTTTTTGGTGAAAATATTAAACGTCATTTGATTAATTTACTTTAGCGGCAAAATTTATTTACAAGCATAACCAATGAATGCAAAGTGTTAATTTGGAAATGTTATAAGACAGTTTTGGTATTTAAAGCTTAGATTTAAAATTTCAATTAATTTTTTTTTTGTGATTTATTTACAAATTTTTGTTTGCGTTTAGCATTGAAATAATGTTGTTCATGATCAGCAGCGTATGATTCACGAGGATTGATTAAATATGTAGATACTGGGTGATGGGGGAAATAAAACTATTTGAACCGACGTGCCTGTATGAGGATAATTACTAATATAAAAAATATGTTACCTCTGTAAGTATAGAGACAATATAGATTTTATGATTTCTGCTCATCTTGTAACCGAGTTGACCCGACGACATAATATTAATACAAATATTTCATATTTGTATTTTAATATCTGTGTTTGTACTGTATCTGTGTATTGTACTGAT
The DNA here is from genome assembly GCA_018245875.1 of Mysoria ambigua. NCBI lineage: Eukaryota > Metazoa > Arthropoda > Insecta > Lepidoptera > Hesperiidae > Mysoria > Mysoria ambigua. The sequence continues at coordinate 4,797 of DWEI01000085.1, read as the reverse complement.
ATCGTTTGCATATAACTTCATTAATTTTTAGCTAATTAATGCTGGTAACGATATAAGTTTGTGCACTTTATGTGGTCTCCATTTTATTTGCTTTAGAACTTGTGTCGCAAAATGAAACTATTCTCCATTCACTTAAGTATCGTTCGCGACAGTTTCCTTAGGATTTCTTCTGACGTCCCATTTAAAGTGTTATTCTTGATCATACCAGTTCTGTGGCCTAGAAATCTTCCAAAAAGCGTCTATTTTATCTTTATTAAGGAATGTTTTTATCTTAGTTAAGTTTACATTAATTTTTTAAAGAGTTTTTGTTAGTTTACTGCGTTAGTGACGTAAGTTTTAAGATATTTAAAGCTGTTGCTAAATTCTCGGAGAGTTGACGAGCTGTTAATAGTTTAACGTGATAGCGGTAACAATCTTGCTAGCTCTCTACTGAGACAAAATTAAATACCCTTACTTATCTTGTCATTTTGTTAATCAAACTTTTCTATTGGATAATACGAGGGTGCTCGTGTTGAAGGGCACTTATCTATCTTCACGTTAGTTCTCTTATGAGGTAGGTAGTGAGCGCCGACTGCAAAATATTAATAATCTTTATCCTTGCTGAATTGACCAGAATAAGCGCAGTTTTGTTTTATTTTAATTATGAGTTTTCATGATTTCATAACTTTAATAGTAACATGAAACGATAGCTTAGCGTTTGAAATTACATTTCGAATCTTGTTGGATCATGTACGTCGTATTTGTAGAGCAACAGCGACAAAATCATTTCAATTTCCGTGCTAAGCCGAGCGTTAAAATGATCAATTTTAATACCAACACATAACGTAACTTCACGTCTGCAACCCCTAAAGAGATAAGCAGAGTATTGTAGTATACTCTTAGGATTTATTGATTAAGTTTATGTCCCATCATGGAATTAGTGAAGAGCCTATTGCCATACACCGTGTACAAATCTTAAAAATTTAACTTAAAACTGTAGTTAAAAAAAATCAATAGCGCTTGATCCGGCGTTTGAAACTGGGACCTTTCGATCGGTGTTCGTACTTGTAACCAACTCAACCACCGAGTCAGATGTATGAATGAAGGTTTATTGTTAATATTTGTCGAGAAAATTTTGTGCAATGAAAGGGAACATCTTCGGTTCGTCTTATAAGCGATCATATGTGATTCACGCGTCACATACGCTCGGTCGCCAGCTCGTTTCATCAATATCTCAATGCTTCTCGCCTTACAATCTAAAGCGATTCTAAATGCACCCTCCGGTGAGAGACGTGTGGAAAACGGTGGAAACGAGTTTGCGATTCAATTCCAATATATTTTCTGATGGCAGCGCATTGAGACCAATAAATCATGAAACGATATTTCGGGATACGGTGACCTAAAAATACGGTGACCTTTATTATCGGGATAAATTACTGCTGTAAGCAATGGTAAAACTGTAACTTTTTTTTCATGAAAATTGTCAATTTTTTTTTTATGAAACTTATATCTAGCTAAAGTTCTATGAAATAATTAACACATTTCAATGTTCAGATAGGATCTGTCGATTAAAAGTTATAGAACTGCTCTAAAACAGAATTCTATATTCGAATTTCAATTGAAATGTTAAAGCATAAATAAAAAAAATCCTTACGCCTACCGGCGGTGTCTTCCGCAAGTGCGTTGGTTGCTTGTGACAGCCTATTACCTGTATTCTTTTGATCCGAGGCCACGGTTTCTCGAAGGTAATTACGACAGGCTACGAGATCCTGCCATCTGTTACACACATTCAATTTATAAAACCCCAGCTCAGGATTATGTGTTCTCATCTCGAGTTACATGATGTAACAAGCTTTTAAGTTTTTGTTGGCGAAAAATTCCTTTGCGATAAGCTCCCGAATAAGGCTTTTATTAAATACAAAAAAAAATACCAAGTTATTCTGCAGAGTTCTCTTTTGAAGTAAGTGCCTAATATCTGTAAAGGTTGTGCAGATCCAATAGAATTTGTTATTCGTATTTGGACGTGATTTGTTGAATACGAAATGAGAATTATAATATCGTTTTTTTTCTCCTTGTTCAGCTCTGACGTACACCAAGTAACATTTTAGCGGTTTGTGTGTTTAAATATTCTTCGCTTTTTACTAAACATCTTGTATAATATTAGGATTAACATAACTATAAAGTAAAAAGTTTGTCATGATTTTAGTTTTTGGAAATTTACAATAGCGGTATATTATCTGTACTACATTTTTAAAACCATTTCAGATAAACAATATGGTATTAAATGAGAATTTTTGTTAATTTTTAACAAGTGGGAGATATTGTTGTGTATGACTAAATTAGCTATTTAATTATTATTATCAAAAAAAATTAAAGGGTTCTTTTTCCAATCGATGTCTGTGCTACATGTGACCATATCAGCCCTCAATTGTACTAACACATAGTCGTATGACGTCATATGATCATTTCGGAGAGGCTGTATATTGCATTAGTAATAGTGAATTCCACTAGTGTTATTCTTTTACCTGTGAACACTATTCATTATTACTTTTTAAACACTGATTTAAACTTAACTATGTATATGGTGTGGAGGGTAGACTGGTTGTTATGTGTCTATGTCCGTTACTACTCTCCTCATATAAAGTAAGTTAATTTACCGCTGTCCCCCGGCAAGTTCCCTAAGTGATATAAATTGGGACGAGCGTTTAAGCAGTCCACGATGACTGTAATGCGCACCCGTAAATCGCCGGCTGCAATAAAAAAAGAATTGGCCCCAACACCAGTTGTTTATCACCGTGGCTTTTTCCTATTTGTTTTCATTTGTCCGAATGCCCTCATTTACCCATTTCGTTCGATGTGAACCGCGCTTTGGGATTTCGGATGTAACACAAAACTTCGTTCGATCGCTTAAAAGATAAACATTACAAGACTCCGAACGATAAGCTGTTCGTTTTACTTACTAAGAATATGTTTGGTTTTACATGTTAATGAGATTAAAAAATGTGTATTAATATAGTGTTATATTACATGATATTATATGACGGGGGAGTCAGACGTCTACGAAACTGGCGTGCATATATGAGGGATGACAGTGGAAAGAGCACGGCGGGTTTGTAAGAATAGAGGTATTTGGCACCCGTGCTTTCTGCCTACACCCGTAAAGGACCTGGCGTGAAGATATGTATGAGTGTGGGCATGATATTGTTACGTCACGTAAACATATATATGTATGTACCTAGATTTGCATACTTAAAAACTTCGCGACAAATATTTTTTAATTCATGCACGTTGTACGCTTTGTCTCATGGCAGCTACATCGCGGCGAAGCTAGGTCAAATATCTTTTGGGTCAAGAGTGGTTCCACTCTACAAAGTAAAATTTTGCACGTTTGGAAATGGAAACTTAAGTAGGCCGCTTAACTGTACTATACGACACTACCCTCGGGCGTTCCAAGGGAAATTGGAGAAATACAGCTCAGTAGCAGGGATCGTGGAACCAGTTTAGAATTGTAATCTCACTTCTGGGGGCTGTTGGGAGGAGCAACGCACGCGTTATTTTGGCTCATGCGTTCGTTATTTTTTATATTCGTTTTCGCCTGTCGGACTGTAGCCGTTGGACAGTGTTGGCGGTCCTACATAAAATCAGATAGTTTTGCGCATGAAGGAAAACAGACACAGACAACAATTAAATAATATCGTTTCGCAGAATTATTTCTTGCTACTGCTTATTATTATGTTAATGTGTACATCCAATTAGATGTAGAGTTTAGAGCCATTTAGTGAAATGTACTTTTCTTAATAGCAATGCTGGATCTTTCGGAGATTTTAATTACAAATATGCCTATATTTTATAACATTTAGACATCATATTATCCAATTAATTACACTCAAAGTTACTTCAACACCGAGTATTGAGTACTATGTACACCTTGATACAACGCGTCTTAAAATCGCCAGGAACGCATTAATTCGAGGAGCGGGTGCCCAAATCCGTTGACCCTCGTAATTGAAGCATTGTTGACCTTGGTTGAGTGGTTTAAAACAGTCTCATCTCATTCCTTTCGGTATTGACGAGGCACTTGCTCCGGCCTTCCGCAGAAGAGCGGCCCCGGCGTGAGGGTGCTCGGCTGAGACAATCGATCAAGGCTGGCCCAATATCCGCTCTGGTAAATACGGTTTCTTAATGTCAAAGCATGTGCCACGTCGAATATACAGGTGAATTACAATCCGTTGATAACATACTCGTATCTATGTAGAATTAATTATCTGTTGTAATAAATATTTCGATCTTGTCTTCTTTTTTTGTACTAAAAATATTAAAGTAATAGTTCCATATTGATTTATAAAAATATTAATAAAAAGAAATTGTCTTTTTAAGGTGGTTCGTTTGATCGGACAGTTGTAATTTTTATTGGAATAAAAGATATTTTGTGTAAATTTGAGAATGGTAAAGATATTAATCATAGGTAAGGTTTAAGCGAAAGTTTGCCATTCCAAAAGGAATAAGCTATTTGTTTCTAGGTTATACAAATATTTTTTTAAATTATTTTTAAAATTTAAAATTTTAAAATTTAAATTTATTTTAAATACCATGTCATTTCATTTCACGAACATTAAATATTGTTTTAACGCTTATTATCTCAACATCAAAACCTATAATTGTAATTCAACACGATCACTCATGTAATCAAATTAATCGTTTTAATTAAAGGTGGATGTATTTTCAATCTGCACGCTCAGTGGGGTTTGTGGACCTAGCAATGGACCGGGACAGGCAGATAACGGTGTATATATTTATATTTTATTTACAATACGATTA
>DWEI01000084.1:0-29804 GCA_018245875.1 Mysoria ambigua | reverse complement strand
AGCACGACTCAATAACTAAATTCGGCTGTGATATATGACAACACCAAATTGACAGGACTACTCCATATATGGTAACACTAGTTTTTATGCCATGGTAGAATTAGTTAAACATTACCAATATACAGTTTTTTGTATTATTATCATCATCATCATCATCATCATCATCATCATCATCATCATCATCATCATCATCTGGAATATGAATCTTCCACTGATTTCAGACAGGACATGAAATTTAAGAGGTACGATAACTTTCATATTTGATTTTTATATTTTCGCCAATATCTAACTGTGCTATATTTAGGCGGATGTAATCATAAACAAGCATTATAATCCATTTACCGATAATACTCTGTGTGATGAAACGCTGGTAGATTGGTGGTAACGCTGGTAGACGAAATGCGTAACTTCACGCCTGTACTCCCCGAAGAGGTAGGCAGAGGAATGCAGAACATTCCCACGATTCACCGGTTACGTTTACGGAATAGGTAGACGCTAGTAGATTAGTGGTGTTTCCTGTTAAAGTTGTAGATTGGAATCAATTTGTATAAAGCTCAAGAGCTCTGCCACGCGCAGATCTAGAACAAATGATCATATGTACCAAATTTTCGCGAGTGCTTCGAGTTCTGGATGCCACGTAAAACAATCAGTCCCCATCGTTGTCGGTATGTAACAGTCTATCAGGTAGCAGTATTGTGGTTATAAAGTATTCTATAGACGGATAAGCCACTAAACCGTGTCTCACAGAATCGACATTTAAACAACGTGTGCATACACCGGACAAAAATTCGGACCCGACTTACTACTAAGCATTTAAAGACGCCTCCGAGTGAGGTGCTCAATTTATAAGGAGTAATTGCTGTCTGTTGCGTATATTTGCTGATGTTGGTTAATTTTACCTAAAATATAGTAATAATTTTGATACTAACGAAAGAATCTGATGAAACCTTGGTCGCATTTGAATTGACCTGAAATTTCGCTTTGATTTATTTGTCAACAGCTTCGTCTGCGACTTTCATTATTGAAGTTTGGAGAGCAAAAGCAATTGAAACAATAACACAGTTATGTGGTATTGAGTCCGTTACCTACGTCTGAAATGAATATACACGGTTTACATAAAAATGTCAGTTAGATTTCTTTAACTGATTTTTATATTCACCATTTATATTCACCATGGTCCATGGTTAACAGAACGGAACTCAAGTGGACTCAAGTAATCCCATTTGCTGTATATGTTATAATTCACAAACCTTAGCGTAGCAGTCAGAGTCAGTAAGTACTGGGGCAATCGGTCACTTTAATATGAATTGCGACCTTGGTATCAATCAATGAAGTGTTCAATATTCTATGGTTATCTGTAATTTAAAGTGACTGTTACACTCCATGCGATACACTTGTAACTGTGAAAAATATTTAACCGTTAAATGTTTTCTGAATGTTTGTACATGTACCGCCTTGAGTGGTAGGGCCATCGAGAAAAATATGCGTGAGTTAAGTCGGTACATATCACATTCATAGTTTATACTACCTTTTGCTCAGCGACCTTTAGGTTGACCTTCAGCGACCATCGACAATCTCAGAACTAACGCCCTTACCACTAGCCTTGACTACGTCAGATACTAACTTAAGTCAGAGACTAACTTAAAATAAGCCCACTTATACTTTCATATACCAGCTGAACCTGGTTAATGTTACTGTTAATATTGTGTGTTCAATATTGATACTAACGGATTCTAAGGTACATGTCTTCACGCTAGGTATGCAGAGAACATCAAAAGCCCATAATCTCTATCCTGGCAGACCTGCAGTTGAGTCTTGGCCTCAACTTGGTCGGTACTTGTACCCGACTCATTAACGAGTAATCATGACATATTCTCAGTAACGGCCATTAATAACTAGGGCAAGTTCTTAACTACTCATGCTACATAAAAAAATATTAATAAGCTCGTAAGGAAAATTACATTATTTGTAGATTATAATATTCCTTGTTTTGTTTCTGTCTCTATTCCCTGCAGCATGTATTAGTACTTTTTGATGCTCCGTTCAAAAGTCGTCTATTACGTATAGAATCAAAATTTTAATCAACCAATAGTATTTATAGAGTTGGTAGTCCACGTATAGCTTGTGATTTGCTTTATACATTTTGTCTCGTTTCGTAGTACGTATTCGTCTTTTTGGAATTCGTCCTTGTATACGTGGGAAGTTTCGTTCACCTGTTCGTATATATTTTTGAATATCGGTTATATTGACGTTGCTGCGTTGCATAGCATCGTCATTTGTGACATAAAAATTGAATATACAAAGAAGCAAATCAAGACAAGACAAGCAAATAATTTGGTAGAACAGTGGGCGAGTGCCGACTAAAGGAACAACTTAATAATCTAACCCGAAGACCTAGAAACAGTTGAATTCAGCAGGCACAGGAATCTGTGTATATAATTTTGTAAATATATATATTACGGTTTAATCCAGCTTTTGAGTAATTCTACAAGTCAATAGTACGATGATAGTGTTAAAGATGCCTATAATTTAATCAATAGCACGAGGTCATTTTCAAGTTGTCACGCAATTTTAGTAAGGTAGTAGCTTTAGTGGAGTCCACTGCCCGGCGAATGAAGCGTACTACCTCCTGGGCAAAGTGATGATATGTGCAGTGTTTGGAGAAGCATCAGTCCCGAACTGGTTAATACGCTAAGTTGATAAAGATAATGGTAATGGTGTCAGTCAAAGTCAAAAATCATTTATTTGCAATCTCATATAAAAGTCATTATAGATAAGTTTAAGTTAGTTCGGACCGCGCCCACATGATAATGATGATGAAAAGACTGCGTTGACTTATTCATTCTTTATTATACATCAGACAGTTTGATTTGTTTTTAAAGGATGTCATTAATATAATTTTGTTATAAAATTGTGAGAAATCGTATTATAAAATTTGCTTTAAAAACCATATTGGTTTAATTAGTTCGTTTCGAAATATCAAAGCCGACTTATAATTAGCCTACTTCTGACTTAATGAAGGAGCAAGAACTTTATGTGTTTTACTAACAAACGTATGATAGCTCTGAGGATATGATATGAGTCTGCGTACACCAGAGGAGACCTTCAGTCCTCAGTAGCACCAAGACGTCTGTGTTTCGAAATTCGGTGCAGATGTGATAGCCTTCATTTGTGACCTCTTGTTGATCGGTTGTTCAATTGAAAAAGGACAAAGTAAATTTGGATTAGTTATTACTTAACCTGGCTAGTATTGTATGTTCAATAATAAATGGTGAATGGAAAATAGAATAAGCTTCTGGAGGAGGTCAAAGATCACCTTTTTCGCTGATATTTTCTAGCTATCTGTAATATATATCTACATCTATATCTGCATCTACAATAAATGATTTGAAATAAATTATTCTTTCAATTATATGACACTTTTGAAACAATGAACAAATTGTTTGTACACATTAAATTTCTTAACAACAGCTCATGTAAGAACACGATTATTAAATTAGGGAGTCTTTTTGACACATTATGTCTTAAATTAAAACGTACTTTTTGTAATATATTATGAAACAATTAAATTCGTTATTAAATCACCATGAATAGATAAATAACCTGAGTATATTTCCTAATACAATAAACAAACACCTCATATTATCATTGTACGCATAACCTATCTTAACTGCAATCTTCAGCTTCCCTGTTGAAGAACACAGTACAAAGACACGAGACATGTTTATAGCGAGATAACGCGTTGAGCCTAGTGACTGACGTGATCTGACAAATTTGACAATGACACGTGTGACAAAGTAGGGTCGTGTGAGCGATCTCGTTAGATGTCGAGCTAAAATGTTGCGCGGATAGCTTTATTATCCACTAGCTGTGCCCGAGGCTTCGCCCGCGTAGAGATCAGTGTGTCACAAAGGCTCATTATTATGACCTGGACAAATACGCACCTTATGACATACCCACCGTCTGATGTCTCGTATCATCCCGTATAATGAAGTCTTATCTCGATAACCACGCGTCTAGTCATGATAACGTAAGCAGGATTATAACATAGCCCTCGTTCCTGTGAGATTTCTGGTGTTAAAACTATACTATGTATATCCTTTTTCGGGTCTCAAACAACATTTATACAAAATTTCATCCAAATTGTTTCATAAGTCGAAGCATGAAGAAGAGACAGACAGAGTTACTTTCGCATTTATTATATTAGTATGAACTATCTAGAGTTACGTGCTCGGGACGACCCAATCAGTTTCAATAACATTCAATGTTTTACGAGCTCCTAATTTCAGGGCGCTTATCGTCACAGATATTCCATAGAAGGTAACGAAATAGCCCTCAAAGTTGAACCTTTCGGCTTGTTATTCCGTAAAGTCATACACATATACACGTAGGTAGTTTTGTATTCGTACATAGAACAAAGTTTTGCGCTCATTGTTGGTAACACAAATATTTGTCCGGGTGCGAACGAAGCTACTCAGCATTAGAGGGACTATGCACTGACCCACAGGTAGAAGTGACTGGAGTTCTACAGTCCAGGAAAGTTAATCACAACCCAGTGGCGAAGTAGTCGTTGCGCGTCCAAATTAATAGGTTAGGTTGTACAATGACTAGTCTAACATACTGGCAAAGACTTACCAAGTGTTCAATGCATAAAGCTTATGCTGGGTTTAAACAATGTGCTCGCTCATTGTTACCACAAAATCTATACAATTTGTCGCTTTCGCAGGACAGGCAAGCTGCACTATCCCACTGACGTCTGCGGGCCACTCTTCGAGGAGGAACTGGAGTTTTGGGGACTGGATGCTAACCAAGTGGAGCCGTGCTGCTGGATGACATATACACAGGTAGCCAAATATTATAAATTAAAGTCATTTCTGCGATTTAATGCCGGTTTTCTGCGGTACAGAAAAAGGAATACACAATCTTAGAACACAAGGATGTGTCGTATGTTAGTAGATTTATTCCACAACAGAGTCCAGCAAATCATGATTCAGTTAAATTTTATGGCAAATTTAGGTTTCTGAATGCGAAAACTTATAATACTCAAGTTAAAATGGCAAAGGGCTTCTGCGTAGTTTTTCTGTGGTTGCACAGCTACTTTCAGTCATGCTTCATAATAGGGATCTCAATGTTAGATATCGGTTTTAGGAACGCGGCAGGTAAAGGGAAAAAGTAGAGTAAAAAGGTATAAGGAAAGGCGAACTTTTGGTAAATAGCATGGTAGTGAGGAAAACGACGCACGTGTAAACTTCATCTCAGCCATTTCCAAACCTTAGAAGATATTTGCTTCGTCGATAATATGAAAAACGTGTAAACCTCTCTAAGAGATTTATATCTAACACGGGATTACATGGAAAACATAATAGGTCGTCCTCTTTATCAGGAATCTAAGCGTCGCGATTCGTCAAATCTGGCGCCAAGTAAAAAAAAATACTTATTTATTTAACCGACCTTATAACAACGATGGAGATGCCAACCATATCATTTTATCAAGAGATCTTCTAGTTTTTGCACTGTCTTCGAATGTCCTGAATAGTTTATAAATGGCGTCTTTAAAATACGGGCGTCACTTGCAATTCTTACGTGACGTATAAATACCATTACTGTAATTACTTATATCTCGTATTAACTACTATTAACGTACATTAACTATGTTTAAAATAATTCGCCCTGGTTTTTTACACATCAAATTCGAATTTTTAAAAATTTGGCATGGCAAAACCGGAACAAGGATATCACGCTTTAAATTCAATAGACAAAATTACACTTTTCAAGTATACCAACACAATACCACTTATCATGTTATACCCTGTCAAAGGTATCGTTTTTGTTATTGTATTTAATATGTATTGTCCCGGTTTCCTTCCGCCAATTCGCTTACTTGACCAATCAAAACATCAGAAAACGGTCCAACGAAGATCGCCTGATTATATGTACTGGTAGTACTACATAGTAATAAAAATATTATATAAAAGCTGTAACCATTCTTCGCGTCGCAACGAGCTCTTCATTATTGTTTAGTGTAGTTGTTACATCAACGATTCAATGTACACTCATATAAAGAAGTCGGATCAATATTAATTGAAAAGCGAAAGAGTTTTGTGTTCGCCAGTACATGAATAGAATATTCAACACATCTAAATGTAAATTGGATGGGAATTGATCAAATTAAAATCGGCATTCTCTTGAAAATCTTTTTAAATGTGGATTCAATCTGTTAAACTGCCAGCTGCATTAATTGTCTATGGAATTTCGGAGTCGGTTTTTCGGCGGTCCAGTTGTCCAACATTTCTATTGCACACTTGCCAGTATCTCCGCTGAATGCCATTGGAGCGGCAAATTAAAGGACTCTCCACGACACCTTCAGCCGTGGCGACCCCTGTTCAATAGGACATCGGACAGTTTGAAAAGCTGCACACAGCTTTTACGTCAATGAGGTGTTTTTGCTCTCATTTCTCATCAGTTCTCATGGCTGCGACATGTTGGAATATTACAAAACGGTTTTGCGTGCAGAAAGGAAAAAAAGGCTTATTAAGAGCCTTTTAATTAATTGTGATTATTAAAAAAATAACAAATTTTAAAAGCTATATTGTAAATATTGTCATTTATTTATATATTATCTGTTTATGTATTACCTATATAATTTCCGAAAAAGTAGGCAGATTAATTTATTACACTCCCACGTTTCACCAGAGACGTTTGAGTCTCGCTATGAAATAGATGGTGAGTTTACAACCATACATCTAGTGTGCCCGATGTATAACTATATCACTTCTAGTAGTGATTCGCAGTCTAGATTTGTGAAATCCAGATGCCGAGCCACTATTAGAAATTCTAGTTAGGCAAATCCCATAGCACCCTACCCGACCGGCGATTTGAACCCAGAACTACTTTATCGGCAGTCGTGCGCGCACCACACGAAACAAACGAAACATTATGAGCGTCTACAACAAATATTGTTACGAAAGTTCGCATCGAAAAGTTTTTACGACGCTCCTTCGGAACTCCCCCGTACGCTCGTACATATTATGAAAACGTTCTGCTTCGCGGCGAGCACATGTTCGCTCGCTAACTTTCCGCGCCGCGCGCCTCTATTATACATATTGCACTGTTTTATGATCCGGAACAAGATTCCCTTTCACGTCTGGCCGGTTATCGGCTTTTATTTCTCATACGGCCAGTTGGCCGGCTACTGGGAACTTCTCTGTTTCAGCGTCGTATACAGAAAACATCGCACGTGACTAGAGAAAAATGGTTACTGAATTTTGAATGTATGTATGTTTCTGTACTTGAAGAATTATTGTTATAGTATTATCAAAGACCTGTGCTTTATAAAGTAGGTTGCGAGGATTTCTATTGTAATAAAAGTATCGTAATTCTTCTACATTTATTACTTTTGACGAAATTTGTTATATTTGTCGATGATCGGTTCTAAGAATACTTTGGTTCTAAGAATACTAAGATACACTTTTGGGTCAACTCTCACAACTTATTCCAAACCAGGGCGAGCTTAAATAATGTAATGCTTGTTTGAGGCCTAATAAGCTTAATTATACGTATTTTTAACACATACATGTTTGACTAGTCGAATACAAGAGACTTCATTTGCTTTCCTAATTATATGAACAATGTATGTAATGCACAGGGAAAAACATTAAAAAAAACTACTGTTTGTAGCTATAATACATAAATTATCTGATTTAGTAATACGAGAGCAACCTATATACAGTTGACTATCAGTGAACACGTCTCGCTTATAAAAATGCCTGATTTCTTACAACTTTATATGGAGTTTTTTCTCGATGCGAGCCAAGTGTCTAAGAAATAAAGCCAATTAAAACTTATTATAAATCTATGAAGTATGTAGATGTTCCGATATGCACAGACAACATGACATCATTTTATTTATACAGATAAAACTAATAATCTGTAAGTATTACATACCTTCGTTCAATTTCGTCCTTATTCGCTTCAATAACCAATGCTTGTTATTAAAAACCTTGCATTGGACCATTATTTATCCGTTACAATACAAAAATGTGGTTCCAGTTTCCTGAGCGTCCCTAATTGCTCAATGAATTCACTTGTAGTTGTGGGTAATGTTCCGTTCCAGTGCATTTCAACTTCTATGAATTTCTGTAGAAAAAGGTCGTGAATTTTGATTACAAAGCGACTTCCTTGCATTCATTTTAATAATGTTATTGAAAACATGTTATGTAAGTACATGCTTAACGATTTTTTGCAAAAAAGAAATGTAAATGTAATTAATGTAAATTTTTAAACAAATCTATGAGATAACAAGTAAAACTTTGGAATCGAAGAATAATTTTATTAAATATTAAACTTTATATCAAGTAGTATTTTCAAGTGTAGGTAGTAACTATAAAAATCAAAACGAAGACACCAGCATAAGTATATTCTTTTACATGCACAATAAAAGTGTCTAGGTATATTACGTACATATTTAATTAAAAAATTAAAATAAATATTAAGAATTTTTCATGCGCGCTGATTTGACAGTTCTGCTAAAACGGCCCCCTGCACACAGGGACACGATCGGCAATCTTCGTTCGCAATCGGATCAAATCGGCTTCATTATTTTTATCCAATAGAATTCATACTAACGTTTATCGATTTCAACTGTATTCGCCGTTAATATAACAATAATTTAAATTTCATTGGAATGTTTTCGTATTTTGTTCTCATTAACTATGCTCATATGATATGTATTTACGCTTTTATTATTTAAGTAACATCACGCCTGTAATTTACGAAAAGGTATCCAGAGGTGTATAGTACACTTCCACGGTTCACCAGTTACGTTCGCGTACCACTAATGTGGTGAGCTTATTGCCAAACACCAGGCACCAGGCTCCGAGCCACTACTAGAAAATGTAAACTAGAAAAATTTAATAGTGCCCGATAGACATGTAACGAATGTCAGTTTTTGAACATTCGCGAACGCGAATGTGAATGCGACTATTTGCTTTTGACATTCGCAAATAAGAATGCAAAGGCGAATATTCGGTGTTTAATTTCTTAGAGCAATTTGTTTTTAATAAAAATAAGAAAATTTCTTAGAGCAATTTGTTTTTGTTTGTTGTCATTGCATTATATATTTTTTTGTGTTAATTTTCTAGTAAATATGTATTTGTTAAACTTCTTTGCTCAAAGTAAAGTAAATAAATAAATTATGCCTAATGATAAACTGAAAATTGATAATGTGATCAGTAGGTTGTTCCATTTTGTTCTATTATAAAACATTTAAAAAATGGATCTTAAGTTTATTAATTTTTTTCTTCTGATATTTATACAGGCAAAACATTCGCATACATTTTGCGAATGCGAATATGTAAAAATTTGAAAATATTACCGAATGCGAATGCGAATGTGAATATTTGTTACATCTCTAGAGCCCGACCCGGGAATATAACCCAGGACCTCCCGACCGGCAGTCACTCTTGCAACCAACACGACCAACGAGGCCGACCAACCTTTATAATAAATTAATCATATTTATAATAAGTGCTTAAGTAAATATCTTCTTAAGTATATGTATTAATTGGATATTCCTTATTTCGTCATGTTTATTATATGACGGATTTTAATATAACTTGTTCATTAAAATGTTTTACCGCGACACATATGTAAGTAGGTCAAAGAAAAACTTTAAATAATCGAGACCACTCAGCGTAATCTATTAATTATGAAGTTGTAGGGTGTATTAATTAGGTTAGACTTGCAGATTAAAATAACAGTACAAAGAACAAATCTTTAAAAGTACAAAATAGTCTTACATTTTTATGTTATATAAACAACTACCGTTTATCGAAATTGTAAAAATCATATTACAATTAGGTAATTATGATATTAAAAAATACTTTGTAATTTTAAAGAGACATATTCCCAACAGCATTTTTTGCTAATGTTACTAATTACGAATTTTCTAAGAAGTTTATTCGTTTATGTAAATTTTGAATAAGGCGGCTCTATTTTATGTTGCGATATTTGTCACTAGATGGCGCTATACGACGTCCTGAATCGCGCTAACGATGTAAGCTTGGAGTTTGTATAAATACCCTGTAAAACAGAAATTGTCGCAGACTCGACTGTCGTAAATGACAGTCTTGGCCACTACTAACCCTATTTTTGTGCTGAGTAAAAGCGTTATATACTTTTACTCGCTGAAACGACATTGTTAATTATTTTACCTTGTTCGGTTTAGGACGCAGTCGATCATCAAAGAGAGCGCTCAGTTTAGGCCTAACACTATAGACGTATAAGTACCTATTAGTTCGTTCTTTTGGTTTATTACTTCTTTTATTAAAATGATTTAGGGGCTTATTACATATAATAAATAAAGGATAAAAATATATATACACGTAACGTCAAGCCTGTAATCCCCGAAGGGGGTAGGCAGAGGAATGCAGAACATTCCTACGATTCACCAGTTCCGTTTACGTCCCACTATGGAATAGGTGATGAGGCTATGGCATGGTGGTGGTGCCATACATCGAGCACATATCCCAGACTCCCAACCACTACTAGAAAATCTAAATTAGAAAAAAATGTAGTGTCCGCGACCCCGGAATCGAACCCGGGTCCTCCCGATCGGCAGTCGCATCTGCAGCCAAAACGACCAACGAGGCAGTAAGTATAAAATAATAATTGTAAAAATGGCAGTAATAATTGTTAAATATATTTACAATTAATTGCCATTTCTATTTATTTTTATTTAAAAAATATGAATTGGAGCATTAAGAGTAAAAATAATTAGTTAATAAAAGTACGAAGTATTGCAGTAAGAATTCAAACTTTAATTTGTGTAACATAAGATTTTTATACAAATAATAGTAATAAAAAATTAAATCAATTATATTAAAAATTAAAGTCAACATTCAGTTTTGCTCCTGCTATAAAACATAATCATATTACTATAAATAAAAAGTACCATAATATGAGACGCGGATTATGCCAATAGATATCGAATTTTGTCAATTATTTATTTAAGTTTGAATTTCAAGAACTAACGACCTTAGAGTGATGTCATCGATGAACTAGTTCGCATAGTTTACCTATCTTCCGACCTAGGTCGTTCGCGAACTACCCAAAACTAATATAGTATAGTATAGCCACGAAAATTGTGGATTTCAAATACAATTATCTTCACATCAGATCACTCACGGGGTAAGCATGAGGTACATTTAGAAATAATAAATTAATATTATGAATCACTACATAATGTTAACTGATATATTCAAGCGTTATATACACAGATGTTACACCAAATTTTTAAAATTAAAATCGACTCCAATATGGTTAGGACATCTGCAAATAACTACAGCATCAATTTTTTCACAATACACCGACGGATTGCGTCGACGAGATAATTTCTATTTGCACGAGATGAGACGTAATCATTATTTGAAAGGACTAGGCATGTGCAAAGATTTTCATTGACTCACAAGTTTTATACACATTGCCGCGCGCTCAACAAATTATCACGGGTTGCTCTTTACTTAGAACGAACATTCTTATCACCGCCTTGATTTTTGTTAGCATTACGGCTAAGAATTTCACTTAAGAATTCTTTACTACTAACGGGTGGAGAAAGGATACTATGTAAATATTATAAGGAGAATTTTTTTATTATAAGGTAAATTCACACAATGATATTTCACAATATAAATAATTTTTGGATATTACACCTGTTTTCTAATGATAATTGCTTTGGAACTATTTGCCCATTATTTGCAGCAAAGATTTATTTTGAATTCGTTTTGATATTTTATGGCTCAATCAACTATTTATGGGTTATACCAAATCTTCATAATACACGGCCTTTACGAATAAGGGCGATTTTGTGTTCAGTTCATAAAACATTCGAAAAATTTTATAATGCTATTTACAAAGGAGCATATAGATATAAGAATAATACTACATATATTTCATTAGGTTATAAATGTAATGAGAGTAATAAATGCTATGTATATTAGAACAAATATTGTTTTACGTTAATCCTTCTGTGTCAGCCATGTTCAATTTCATACAATTCACGTAGAAAACTGTCATTATGAAAATTCAGGCTTCATATCAATATCTGTTTGGTTGCTTGATTTTTGCTGAAACATTCACAATGTGAGAAAAATAAAGAATGCACTTAGCTCTATAGTAAACCTCTACTCAGAATATTTCTCTTAATGTAATTATAATGAATTATGAAACAAAATATTTAGTTTATTTCAGAATGTGATTAATTCGGTTACTGTATAGCTAGTTGCGAATTGCACATATCAGCCGAAGTAGCTCAGTTGGGAGAGCGTTAGACTGAAGATCTAAAGGTCCCTGGTTCGATCCCGGGCTTCGGCATTTTTTTTATATTCATTTTATATTTATCGTCTATATTATAACATATATAATTGTGCTGTAAATTTGGAAACGGGGCGTGTAATTTCGATCATAAAACCATTAGGCCATCTTCAGTTTATCTGTATTAATAAAGCTCCATCGTAATTGTATAACATTTCATTATACATTATATTACGTCTACTTATACAATTAACACATCCATCCATCCATACCGATCCAACGGTAAGGATAATGACATTCGAGGACATAATTTAATAATAATAAAAATATATATTCATTACTATTGCCTCGTGGGTCGTGTTGGATGCAAGCGCGAGTGCCGACCGAAAGGAGCTGGATTTGAGTCCTAGGTCAGACACTGTTAGGTTTTTTTTTTATATTAGTTTTTCTATTTATATGCACAAGTCACAGCAATAAACTCGCCATCTATTCAATAACGGGATGTAAACGTACCTCGTGAAAGATGTGAGTGTACGGCACTCCTCTACCTCTCTCTTTGTGCATGATAGGCGTGATGTTGCGCACGGAACAGTCCATGAACACGCGTTAATCTGGTGGTCGACAGTTAGTTCCACGTAAAGTTCGCTTTCAGCAGTGCAATACGTACGCAGCTAACGAAAGTTCTATTTTTGAATTCGCCCAACTGTTGTCTGTCGACAGTTTGTACTCCCAGCGACTGAAGAAAGAGGAATTTCAATTGTGTTTTCATATATATAACATAACGTAACGCCATTGTTTCTCTGTAGGGGTAACTAGAAGAGTACAGTACCCTCACATTTTATCTTTTGTGTTCATCCCGTAGAATATGAGGTCAAAGTTTTTTTATATATGTACATATATAAAAACATACATATTTAATAAAGTGTATATGTATATAAATATTTATAGATTTATTAAGTTACATAATATACATCGAGCTGAAGTGAATCAACTTTATTTACAACAAAATGGAATAGAAAATATTTATATTAAACAACAGCTCAACGCAAAGCCGGCGAACTAATTACTCATTACCTTACTAACATTCACGTAGCTCGCTCTGCACACGGCAATAAACAAGAGAAATATAGAGCGCACGAATATAATGAACCACATTTTTGCCCCATACATTTGTTAAGTAAGTGACAGTGTTGTTTTCATCCCGTTGCGCGCGGATGCAAAGCATTTTTGACCCTAAAACAATGAGAGCATAAGAGCCGTTTTACTGGGTCAACGAGCCGCCCGCCAGCGGCTACCGTTAGCTGAAACTGAGGTACAAGTTAAACGCCAACTAAACTTACTTCACTTTATTTCCCCGCTTTGCGATTTTATTAACCGGATGCGAGTGGGACCGAAAGCGAGATGTGGGTTGAAGTGAGCATTCAGGTTTTAGAGGACGGGCCACTCTGACATTTCCGTTGTGTACCGAGATACAATACCTTTTGTTTATGGGGCAGACGCGTTCAAAAGATATCCGGTATCTAGTAAACATACCGGTTCACGTGGGTGTTTACTGCGCGTAAACTTCCTCAATGGCCTCCTCTGTACTAATAATGATCGCTAGCTGAGCGATTCGAGCCGCCGGTCCAGCCGCCCGCGACGCCGGAAGCCCCCTTTTAGTCCCCGCTTACGATAGGCAGGAGATACTGTAACTCTTATTCTGATCCCAACCAACGCGGGCAAGATACAGGAGCTAGGTAGACGTTCAAAGTATTGTACTGTGCTTAGAATAGGGCAATTTTTTTTATTCCAAAGCCGTTAACAAATTCGTGGGCGTGGTTTTTATTTCAGGTCACATCTCATATTAGGTCTGTTGTTATATTTGTTTACTGATTATTAAATAGATCACTAACTACTACTACTACATTTTATGTATGTTATAGTACAACATACTTTAATGCAACTTGAACTGAAAATTATCAAAATAAAATGACATACAAAACTTTGTTCATTTTACAAAGCGCGGGTTCAAGCGATGTTTAACACTTTCCAGATATGCAATAACATGGTGAGTATGATTTTTTTGTCTGGTCTAAAAGTACAAAAAAATTGTGCTTGCCAACCAAAACTGTCAGTATTGCGGAATATATTTTATTCTAAATACCACCAAGTTCATATCCTATAACGACATTTATAATATTCTCTCACCTTCACCTACCTTCGTTCGCCTGATTGTCAGAAACAAAATTTACTCAAAAATAATAATTCGTACACGCGCCATCACCCGAGGCTTAAATGTTGGGGACATACTTTGTGGCTTTGCGGCGAGGGATGAATCGAATTAGCGACGAGAACGTAGAAGCGACACGCCAACATGAAATTCTATTTTTCGAAATTATATTCTAGTACGCCGCGTATATTTTGTACTGGCTGGTCCGCCTTCGTTTTTATGGGAATATTTAATAATGAAATCAGTAATACATTCCGTTGATTTGCTCCAGTTTCCAAAATTTTATGATAATTAGTCAACTTGACGATATCATACGATTAGGTGAATGGAAATCAGTGTTAGTCTGGTGGTGTGAAACTTAGCCCTTAAGTTTGGAGTTCCGGGTTGAAACCCTGCTGCGCATATCTTTACGAAAGTGGCCGTTTTAGGTTTAAATATCACTGCGTGAAAATACCTACACAGTTTAGAGATCAAAAAAATATATAAAGGCGTGTGAAGTCTACCAACCCGCCCTTAGCTAGCGTGGCAGACTATGTCCTTCACCCATTTATTAAGAGATGGGATATATGTTCCTATCGTGGAAAGGCAAAATGTTCGGAAAAACGGTGATTAAAATCAAGGGACAAATGTATTAACGAACAGATTAACCAGTACCTCTGCCAATCTGCATTAGAGCAACATATTTATATGTCATCAAAACATCTGGCAATAGTGAAGGGAGACCCTGCCCAAGCAGTGGGACGTTCAAAGGAACAAATATAAATGTCAATTTTAATCAAAACCTTTTTTCCACAGCATCGAGACACCCAAGAGACTCTAGCCGTCCTAGACCGCCTGGACCTCGACACGGAGAAGCCGTCGGATGAAGAGGTGGCGCGCAAGTTCGGCTTCGAGGAGGATTACTACAATGGCACCGTTTCCTGGTGGCAGCAACTGAAGCCCCAGATGTGGTCGTTATTCGACGAACCCTATAGCTCCAACGCAGCAAAGGTAGTTTTTTGATGATTTGATTATGATGCAGGGTCAAATTGATTTCACATAAGGTTCCTTATAGGATAGGCAAAGAAAAACAAGTATCCTGTATGTCTATCCTTACAAACCTGACTTGCTTCTTCCAAATTCATCAATCTCTTCATACGTTCATGTAACTTCTCCTGTCAGTACAATCAGTATGTTTTGGTCTTTTTCTCCTGTATGCTTCAATATTAGTATTATATACAACATTCTAAGCCATTTTTTAAATGAATGGTACATGTAGATAATACTTGATACACGAAACCATAAATTGACATACATTTTTCAAAATAGTATTTTATGTCCTCTCCACGGTATACTAAATACATGTTGTATATGAAAATACACAAAATAAATTTAGCCCCTTGCAATGTTAACAGCAATGTAATCCTTTATCTGTTACGTGTATTAATAAAACCTCAACCCCGAGGTGGTCTGTCAGAATTTGAATATTATTCAAATTTGTGTTAATTGAAGCGTTTCATGGTCCTGTGCTCGTGAGACAACAATATGAATTAAAAGTTTCTTCCTACAAACCGTAACCGTATAATTCTTTTCCATGACTTTGCATTTATAAATGTTTTTTATCGGTATAGATACATCTCTATATTTTTTTCTATTAAGAACTTCCTTCGTTTTTTAATAACAATATCTTGGAATCTTTCACTTTTCACATGTCCTCTCAATTGGTTCAAAATTTTGGTTACTTGTGGAACCACATTGGAAAATTGGTAACCACGTAACCACGATGTTAACATTAACATGTAACTTATCACTAGCTATATGTGCATATTAAATGATCTTTCTGTCTTTTCAGATAATCGGCGTGATTTCTGTATTTTTTATATGCGTGTCTATTATATCGTTCTGCTTGAAAACCCATCCGGATATGCGAGTACCTGTTATACGAAACTATACAGTGACTACCGCCAACCAGACGCCTGGCTGGGCGCTGGACAAAGTGCAAACGAACGCTCACATAGCTTTTTTCTACATCGAGTGCGTGTGTAACGCGTGGTTCACATTGGAAATCCTCGTGAGGTTCATATCGTCGCCCAACAAGTGCGAGTTCATCAAATCCTCCGTCAACATCATCGACTACATCGCCACTATGAGCTTTTACATAGATCTCATTCTCCAGAAATACGCGTCGCATGTCGAGAACGCGGACATTTTAGAGTTCTTCTCTATTATAAGAATCATGAGACTATTCAAGTTGACGAGACATTCCTCCGGTCTCAAGATATTGATTCAGACTTTCCGAGCGTCTGCCAAGGAATTGACGTTATTAGTGTTCTTCCTGGTGCTCGGAATAGTCATATTCGCAAGTCTGGTATATTACGCCGAGAGGATTCAGACTAATCCTCACAATGACTTTAATAGTATACCCTTAGGCTTGTGGTGGGCATTGGTTACCATGACAACGGTTGGATATGGAGATATGGCGCCAAAGACCTACGTCGGAATGTTCGTTGGCGCTCTCTGTGCTTTGGCTGGTGTGAGTATTAGTAATGTGTTAAATATTTTTCCACATTCTCTTTAATGACCACTTTTTGTACAATCGTGGCCATGCCGATTTGATGTGTATTCTTAGTTCAGTGTCCGACTAAAGTCTGAACTAAGGTTCAAAATTTAGGATCTCTATGGTTTAACTGAATCTCATTGACTTATACTCAACTTTTCTGTACATCCAATTCTATTTTTTCACATAACAGAAAATAATTCTTATAGGAATAATAATATTCCAATTACATATTTAAATATATTTACTTCACTTTACGTGTTGGAGAATGTTTCAAAGGCTAATCAAGACTAAAATAATAGTGCTTGTGA
This sequence comes from Mysoria ambigua, assembly GCA_018245875.1. NCBI lineage: Eukaryota > Metazoa > Arthropoda > Insecta > Lepidoptera > Hesperiidae > Mysoria > Mysoria ambigua. The sequence goes on along the minus strand of DWEI01000084.1, from coordinate 12,439 downwards.
AATGCCACAATTCTTTCACATGGTCGTGGTACTGCATGAGTTGTTCAACCTTGTGTCGTGTGAACTGTAGGTGCTGACAATAGCTCTCCCGGTGCCGGTCATCGTGTCCAACTTCGCGATGTACTATTCACACACGCAGGCGCGAGCGAAGCTGCCGAAGAAGCGGCGAAGAGTCATCAACGTGGAGCCCACCAGGCCTCCGCTTCGTAAGTTTCAAAAAAAAACGTAACGTCACTCCTGTAATCCCGGAAGGAGTAGGCAGAGGGATGCGGAACATTCCCACGGTTCACCAGTTACATTTACGTCCCACTATGGAAATTTCGCAAGTTTCAGATTATAAATATAAAAGTACGGTTAATTTAAATGACTTCATAGCCCAACTGTACAGTACAGTAACAGCTACGAGTATTTCCGAAGTACGAATTATTCAACCCGTTTAATGCACGTAAGATAACGTTACAGTAATTTACTTCAGAGCCCACAGAATTTATCGCGAGACAATAATTTAGCTAATCTTGATATAAGCTTTAAAGTCGCTTAGAGTGAATACTGTTTCTCGTTTTCTAACGCAATGGTCCTTAGATCAGATGAAAGCTATGCAGTAAATGGCAAATAATATAAATGAAAAGGTACCTCAGGAACGAGCTCTTTGGTAAAATGATTGCAAATATGACTGCTGATGGATCCTGGGTTCAAATCCTAGGCCGAGTACTATTGTATTTTTCTGAATTCTATTTTGGTGTAGACAGTTCTTGAAGTAGCTCGAAGTCTGGATTTATGCTAGATGTATAGCAATAGACTCATTTTCCATTACATATTGGGACGTAAACGTAACTAGTAAAATGTGAACGCGTACTGCGTTCCTCTGTCTACGTCTTTCGGTATTGTAATCAGGATGTTACTTTCTAACAATTATTAATTCCCACCTACAATTACTAGTATCTACATATTTACAAGCATCAAAATCTGATTAGGATCACTTATTCACACATCAACAATGACTATGTAACTATAATCAAAGTTACCTGATTACAATTATTGATATCTATTTGTAACATTCAAAACCTATTACATTTACGAATAACTGATTACAGCTGTGTTTTTTGAACAGGTGCCCCAGGAGCGCCAGGTGCCCCGGCGGGTCCCTTGGCACCGGGTATGGGACCGCAGGCTGTGAATCGTAGAATGAATGCAATAAAAACCAACCATCCTAAAGATATGATGGGACCTAACATGGGTGAGATATCAATTGAAGAATTCACATTAACAATATAACAATGAATCAATTAAAGGTTACTTTATACGTACATCGGAACCATTTGATTAACCATTTTATTTTTTTTAATTCTTCGGCAATAACACGTATTAATATGGAATACCTGAAAGCTAACAAACTAAAGCCTAACTAATTTAATAATTTATAGGAAATTTAATCGCAACTGATAACTAACTAAAAAGTTTTAATAGCTCCACGAGTAGACTGAAGCACAGTAATTGTATCATAAATCACCAAAATAACTATGATATACACAAAAATTATATTGGCAATCCTGTAATTAATCCCGTATAACATTTTTAAACTGTTATTCAAAATTGAAAAAACAGGTGAAATTGAAACATAATTTGTTGTTAGATGTGATTCGTGTTCTGCGACCGATCTCATAACAAACTAATAACCGAAGATATCATCGATATTTTTGTTCATATGGAACAAACAAATGACAATGAATCAACTCATAGACTCTACATCATCTAATAGCATAGAATCTATATGTAATATTCAAAAAAGCTTTTGTCAATTTACATGTTGATAAATAATTTGTCGATGATATGTTTATACACGTTACAGTAAATGTATAATAATAATAGGTACCCGCCCTACTAACAGCAGCTTATGCAATGTAATCCTCCACAGATGGTGATCGTAGCGAGCTTGAGGCTATGATCCAAACAACACCAAACAACTGCAAAAGAAAAAATTTAAACATGCTTTAAAAAGCGACACTTAAATGGCTGGCTCCAGGAACGGGCTTCTATGTCGCCTGCACAAACGGAATTAGCTTACAGGAATGCAACATAAATTTCAATCACTCAATCGAAATCATTAAATTTACACAACCTATGCACATTGTGAGCCAGCGCAGATGAAGGCTATATATAAGGCTTAGTCCTTAAGTGGGTTTGCATCTATGACCAAACTTGGATGAAGTCCCGAGTTCATTCAAGATTGGTTGCGAACGTGAAACGCAATGACCACTTCATCCTAACCGGATATTTGGTCCCTTCATTACTATAAGAAAATTGCACAAACGACATCTTCAAGCAGCACGTGGAGTCAACGTGTAGGTCCCATAGCGTCATCGATAATAGTGGAAGGTTCGAGAAAATTTTCGTCAATGTTGTGTGGGGCCCTGTCATTAGTTAGTTGCTTGGCTGCCTGCTCCCCATTGATGTTGTCGTAGAAAATCTTAGCATCTACATCCGTATTATTTATCATATAAATTGATTATTCATTCAGTACTCTTCTAAAGGCTTTTTTTATGCGCCATTTTATCGCCAATAGTTTTAATTTTTTTTTGAAATTTTGAAAAAAAAACCTTTAGAGGAGGTATCGTTACACGTTTCAAATATCCAACATAGTTTTTTATACAATATATTAGTATTTTATTTTATTATGTCCATGTGTACTTTCCGTTTTTCGTTTCTGCAACTGAAATGGCAAGTATTTTTTCAGGTAACCATCACTACACATCAATTATAAGTAACTCGACACCCGAAGCAGCTAAAACACAAAACTCTACAGCGGTACACTTTAAAATTTTGAATTACGTCACTAACATATTAAAGAATATATGTGATTTATCAGTAACCGATATATTCCATTAAACAATGGCTTTATAACACTTTACATTAACACATACATGTTATGTGCAATGTGCATACTGACACAAATAACACAGTACCTAACAACTATTTGGTTATCGATGTATTTTGTTAGCGTCACCTGAATACAAATTATTTATAATGTAAATGTAAGTACAATATTACTGGCAAATTTAGGATTTTTCTTGATATGTCACATTAATAATCATATGTTAATTAAAAATCGCTTCAAACTTTAATTTCTACGTTCACGGTGTTGTTTCAAAAATTTATTATGGTTTCAGAAAATCGATAATGAAATACTCTTACTCCGGCTTAACATTTATTCACAACACGCCATTTAACTCGTCCATTTTCAGGGGTGCTGAAACTTTAGAAATTACTGTTTGTTCATCTCTAATTGTTCGTTTTGTGAGTTTAATTTTAATAACGTCAATGTGTCGTCTGTTTGAATTTGTATTATATTTTTGCTTCCATATTAGTATTATAACGTAATGTCGTTTTCGTGAACGTTGATTATTTATACGTTTTGTACATTAATAACCGCAACAGCATCTAATATTCATTCTACAAGCGCTAAATTACACTCATTATTTTAGTATCGGGCATGCTAACTGCATGTTTGTTTTGTCTCAGTTTTTGTACAAATGTCTATAACAAACTATGGAACGCTCTGTGAGTTGCAATTGGTAAAAATTGGACAGAAAGATCAATCTGCTCATATGTAATAACTGCAACTTAACAATAAGCAGAACTGGTTAAATACATATATTCACATAAAACGTGCACATTCTAAATTTATCTTAATTTGTCAGTGTTTTATAAAACTCTACAGGGCGCTCTGTTTTATTTAAAATTACATATTTTATTTTCCTCATGTTGAATTTTTCCCAACAGTCGCAACCTTAATGCCGGGAGTGGATTTATCCGTCAGCACACGCCTTTCACCGAGTCCGCGCGATGCAACTCTTGCCATTGCCCTCCCTATGATGAAGTCCATGAACATAGTACCAACCCAGTGTTTCGACAACATCGCGTACCACCGCGAGAAATCTGAAGAAAAGACTGAGAGTAAAGAAGATAGCAAAAACTCCAGTAGACACGATTCCATAAAAAGCGACAATACTGTAACAGTTAACAATTATGAAAACGAAAGGTACATCGATAAAATAGAAGAAAAAACAGACGCTAAAACACCACTATTAAGAGATCATAAAATTGAATCGCTAGACGAAACTAAACTTAGAGACAACAAGCCAGAAAAGCGTAAATCGTCAGCATCGACATAACAACGTCATTTTTATCACGTATATGTAAACGAACTTGCTCTCAACGACTTAATTTACATAGAAATGAAAAAGTCCAGATGTTTCAGACTTACCGTTCAATCCAAAGCCAGTTGGTCGTACTAGTACTAAAACTTTCTAGAGTTTCCTTATTACTCGAAGTAAGAATTTAAAAGGGAAAATAGTATCATTGCGTATTTAAAGGTATCGATATTACTACAAACGATTTCCCGTTTACAACAATACGAGCCCATTAATAATTTCTTTCACAAGATGACAACAATGTATTGTTATGAAAAGCAAAAATTAGCAAACAATATTTCAAATTGTGGAATGAATGACCGGCCGTTGTTGATCGTCTTCGTATTGTTGTATCGCCAATTGTTGTTCTTTATTTAGAAACAACGATTTTAGCTTCGTCAATGGATAAAAACCGATCGATAACAGTGAAGGCACAGTTCATTGTTGATGTATTTTTGAAAGGGAACAATTTGAATTATAATTTCCAAACTCGAGTATTTATATCGACATAAGCATATATTTGAATAGCTGTGACTTAAACTGCATGGATTGTTAAGCTATTGATCTGCAGATGCTGTATGTATGTAATGTAATGTTTTGCAACGAGATATGTTTTTGATGTATCCTTCTACAACATGTATTTCAATATTAATATATTGAAATTTTGCATTTTTTTTTATTTGTCTAATAATATTGACGTGACCCGTACTCTTCGGAAATTCAACATGCATTTTAGATTCCATATTTCCAAATCTGTGATTTTTCATTCAATTTTGATCAAAAGCGAAACGCTGCTACCCGATCTACGATGTTTTCAAACGTACACAGAAAATTAATCTTTTGCCTCGTCAGCGATGTTTGAGTCGTCACAAAGCTCTTTGAAATATTGAATATTAAGTACCTCCTACCAGCCCGTCTACAGGGAAAAGTGTAATGCATTTACAAAGAACTTTGAATATAAAATGATTGTTATTAATACATGAGCGGAGAACCTCTTAAAGTACATTACGGATCATTACATTTACGTTACATTTATATATGTTATGATGTAACATTACGTTCCTTTGGAAATGAAAGTGGATGAATAATCTCCTGCAAAAAAGATAACGGGTCACCAAATGATATTTCATTGCAGAATAACATACGTATATCATCGTACGAATAAAGCATCTCGAGTAATGTGTAGCTACATCAGCGTAGTTTAATCGAAAACGGTACGTTCTGCAAATACTTCTAAGTCTACACAAGTCCAAATTTTAAATTAAATTATTGTCTGTAATTGCTATTAAAATTAACATGGATTTATCGTGATATTGTATTAGATTCTTCCCACTAACGATATTGAAAATTATTCATATTTACATTTTTATGAAAGTAAAGTTCTTATCCATCTATTTTCTTTTCTTCTTCTGCGTCCATAATGACTAGATCATTGTTCTGCTGTCGATATTAGTCTTCTTGGTGTCACTGACGAAATTTTAAGGCCATACCACGCCCACCACTATCGTATTAATGAACCTGACATTATTTTTTATACAAATATCATAATAATTAATGGACATTTAAATTTTTCGACGTCCATTTATGTCTAGTCAAGGTCCTATTTGCATGCCTAATTTTGATATTCCCGTCTCCTATTTAACTGATTTAGACAATCGGCAAATGACATTCAAAACAGTCCAGTCAACAAATGGCCAGCACGCCATACGTTTCGCGAGCCTGTCGAGAGCAGTGGACTACATCGGGCCGGCCAAGTGTCGTATATTCACGTCATTACATCCAACGGTTCAGCCATGCGCCCTTTAAAGCATTGACCATTTAGACGGAGGGTGGATCGAAATAGACATTCAGGTTTTTAGGTCAACGAGATCCGGAATGAATCGGTAAACGGTTAATTCACTTAGGCAAATGTGTTTTTGTTGATAGTGGGTAGCTTATATACAGTTTTAGCAGTTATTTTGGTTCACAAAATCTATATTAAAAGCAGGCCCACTAATACAATGGGTTTTATAATATTATACTTCTGTCACGAAAAATGTCAAAAATGTCGGCCAAACTTGATCTTGTCTTTGGGGATCAAAGTTCTGGCAATTATTTCGGATAGGAGCTTACCATATAATTCAGCTGGGAAACGCTGTTAGTATTACAGGAACCATGCATCACAGGGGTGTTTCAAATTCGTTTTTGTTATATTTTTTTTTGTATCGAAACTTTTACTATGAAATTTAAGCAGTGTATGAAACATTCATAAAATTATGTCTAACATAATAAACTTATCAATTTAATTAACAATCTGCCAATTGCCAAACATTCTTACTCAAGATCTCTCGCGTATTTCCACGAGGCAAGGGTTGGTAGAATATTATGACCAGATTGTTATCAGGTAGATACAAATATGTAATACAATGTTTTCAGACTGTTCGAGGAGACTGAGGTTTAAAAGCAACATATTAAATACCAATATACAGTGACAACAGTGTGTGGACGATCTTGATAACGTTTATCGATCAGTCCACCCTGTCAATATTTTCAATTTTACTAAAAATTCGTTAAAATCAAAATATTTGTTGTAAAAGTTTCAAACAGTAACTTAATCGAAGTATTAACTGGGTTACACAATTTCAATAGATTCCATAATATAAAACTCTTCATGTTATTAATAAAGCATCAAAAGCATCTGTAATTTATTTCATACCAAGTTATAATGTTGTTTCATTAATTAAAAACACCATACGTTTCAGTTACAACTTAGCTTCAAGAATTCGTACTACTCGTACAATGGTAAGATGAAAATTGCAAAAACAAATTAGTGGTCGGATTTGTCTTACTCGATTTTTCGGTAATGGTTCGGAGTACGAAAATATGATCGGAGGCTGGCGATAGGCACCACACCTATTCCATAGTGGAACGCCGACATAACTGATAAAACATGAAAATGTGTACAGCATTCCTCTGTCTATCTCTTCGGGGATTACAGGCGTGTATGTTTATGTAATATTTTTCGTAACTAAAGTTGGCAGTAGTAATATCAAGTAGTTAATATTTATTAAAAAATGTTTTTGCTTAATTTTGTTCACTTTTCTATATCTGTGTATTTAATACGGGTCAGTGCTGACGATTTTGAAACGCAAATGTATTGAATTAGTACTCAGTGCGGTTGTCGCGATATTTTACGTGTTGATTTATGTCAATGTGCGTTGTACAATGAGTCTTTTGTATCGATTGTCCATTTTGCAGTATAGTGGTGTTTTACGTGTAAAATCGCAATGGACATTTACTGAGGTGGACATCACGTTGGCGCTGCAGTTGCAGAATACGAGTCCTAAATCGCATTACAATATGATTATATCAATATTTACAGTCCAAAGTTGCATGAGCTCGTTTAGTTTTCATGTGAGTAACTAACGAAAATTTAACAAGCCATTGGTGTTATATTTAACAGCTGGTAAATAATCCAATTACATATATATGTATGTATGTAGCCATACTCATTTAATTAATGACATCAAGAAATCACTCGTAGAACAGCAACGTGAAAACTAAACGAGCTTTTTTTAAAGAATATTTAAAATATAATAGTAATAATCAATAATATTATTGTTAAAATATTTACGAAAATTGTATATAAAAATATATTAGCGTTAACAATTTTGTATTTCGACAATTCGTATAATAATCACTAGGAACACATATCATTGGCACTGTTCTCTCATACTTGGTGTTACATTATTATTACTATTATTTTTATATGTGTATAAAATATAGATAATAATCACATTGAATAAAATTAAGAGTAGATAGTTAATAAATTATTACTTGATATAACGCATTAAACACATGTACACACATTGTTGACTAACCCTAAATGTCCAGTAAAATATAAACATGTTCGATACGTAATTATAAATATATTTAAATCAAACATACGAAATGTAACTGTGAATATGATAAACAACATACGTATTAACTTTTGTATGTGTAACTACATTTTAATGAATAAATTATTATTATTATTATTTATAAACAAATATATGAAGAGGTGTAAACTTTATGGCCGCTATGAACATAGCCGCGTGTCGCTGTACGAACTGCACGATGTCAGCAGGCGAGCCAGTCGCGGGGCCACCGCGGGTCCCGGCGTCCCCGGCGGGGACTGATATCCTTGTACAATGTATGCGCACGAATCCTTTCAAATAGAACAACTAATGAGCATAGTAAATTCTGGTCGCATTTAAAATGGAACGTTTAAATATATCACTTGTTAAAGAATATTGTTACGTTTCAATAGTTTTCAATAAGCGCTCCAGTATGATCTGGCAATAAAATAATGAAATGTAAAATTAGAATTAATTTAAATATGTTAGTTTTATTTTAAATACGATCAAATTCTGCACTGCTCTCCGGGCCAGTCTCTTGGAGAGGACGTCAATATGCTGCAACTTTATTTTGTTGTCTAATATATTTAACATTATTTATTTGGTATTCCTTCTTTGTCACTATTATTTATACACATAATTATTTATATCATATTTATCGTCATTTGGTTATACAAATACTTATCAGTTATTAGTTTTATTGTTATTTAAATATGACATTTTAATATTTATGATATTTGGCACTCCGTGCTCTCTGCCTACCCCGTAAGGGACTCGGCGTGAAGATATGTATGTATGTACATTTTAATATTATTTACGACTGTCAAGAAGATCGCTAAATTCCTATCTTATTATTACATTTTATTTGTGCATTAATATTTTTAATACATAGTATTTTGTTGATATCTACATACATATAATTTACATATATATATTTTTTATTTTTCGTTAATAATTTCTTAAATTAAACATAATTGTTAACAAATAATTACGGTTTTCTTATAACTATAATATGCCCCCTATATCGACTGACGTGTTCATAAATATTTTTAAATAATTAAAAATACGACATATACCTTATCTGTAAAACTTGGATTCAAATTTATATTGATGGCTAGACTCTATCCTATCCAAGTAGTAACATGCCGAAGTCACTCGAAGCGGACATAAAGTTGACCCACTATTGTAAATTGTAATAAATTAAATGAAATTATCAATAAAAATCTCTTATTTAATTTCGAAAATCCCACATCAAGTTATATATACCTACCATAGGACAATTTACAGTTACAATTTATATGTTAATGTTAATCAAAGTTACGCAAGAACTTTTTTGCACTTTTATAAATGGTTTACAATTATAGTATATGTATACTTCTTATATTTTTAGATTTTTATTAACGTTAAATTATTTTTAAATTTTATAATCCTGTTATTGGTTAATATCATTATTTTAAAATACATCATTCAATTATAACCTTTTACCAATTTCGTTAATCATTAATTATATTTATAAGGTACGCATAAAATGCAATAATTTTTAATAATAATATTATGTAGTTAGCACAACCTTTGTTCAAATAAAGAAATGTATGTATAAATATATTTTAGAATATAATTTTGGTGATTGCGTAACTTCTGTATTATACCTGGACTTGTATTGTACCAATTAGTGAGATATTATAATAATATTTTAATTAATAAATTCTAAAATAAAAATTTCACGCTATAATTTTTAAGAAGTATTTAATTATTTTGCTCGGATCGCTTTGAGCATGTTTGCTGGTAATATAATAATAATAAATTGTATATAAAATAAAGCGGATTTTGAGGACCATTTAAGAAATTTTTAAATTATATTTCATTTTATAATTTTATGTTGTGTTCTATAACAATTGTTTTTATATTGTTATTTGTATAGCAAAAACACTTGCGATATATTATCCATAATTTGATTGAATTACCGTTTTTGATACATTTTAATTGAACTTATTAAAAACTAAGACGTTAATCCACACTCCAACTGTTATCCGTTTATGGCCGATATTACAACCCCTATTATATACATTTGACTATCGAACGTCTAGTTATAATCAATTAATCACAACCTAAGATGGATTAGAATCGTTGATATAAACACTAATGAATGATACATCAATTATATTTTTTGAACTAAACAAACTCATCCATCAACTGATTCATGAATATCCAGTCTCTTTGCAGTCAACATGAATAATTGTCTGGGGATTCCAACACTGATTGCGCCAAGTGGAATAATAGACTATAACATTTTGCTAAAAACAATTGGTAAATGTAATTTTATGATAACATTTACACGAGGTGACCTTGCTTCTGAGACGGTTTAGGGAACTTACGTTCAATTCTACGCTGAGAGAGTGTTTATTTAACTGTGTAGCTTATTATGTTCTTATGGATACGGTTGACTAATTGTTGACAATGGCAAATAGCAGAGAAAAAAAGATACAGTAGACCCTTAATCTAGATATTATCTGATATTACTCAGGCATTCCTTTTTTTTAGGACGGAACCCCAGCTAATCCAATAAAACGTGTATAGGCAACGAAGCATAGAATCGAACCCAGATCCTTTATTGTCCATTCTGACAGCTAGCAGAGAAGATCATTCTTCATATTGCCAATACGTCAAATATCACGACGGATTCTTTCGAGTAGTACCTACTGGATTATGATGAATCATAGAATGTGATCTGTCTGTCTGTTGTAATTGTAACACGTACTACAATAGCAAGCTGATCTGATGGAGCAAGATAGAAAGAAGAACATTATACTCTAATTATTTATTTTTAAAATCCGAACAGGACTGCCAGTGGTTGTATGAATATTCTTAGCTACTCAAAAAGTACAGTTGTCAAAAAACCCTCATCAAATAACAATATGTATTTTTTACATATCTATTTTCACGACAGGTCCCTGAAGTTGTAGCCAAGAAACTAGTATTTTTTATATTGTTTAATTATGTATGTCATTTTTGGTTACGTAATGTTAACTCAGAAGTAAAAATAATTTTATTTTGTCCTCACCAAAGCACGTTGTCAAGGTGTCATTGATTTATTTAGTATATCGGCTTATGACTACTCCGATAATGATTGATATGAATGAAATTGAAAAGTAGGGTTCAGGCTAAAGTCTGTGTACGATTATTTATTAAAAAGCTTTAGATATGTTCTAACACCTATTTGTTTTTAAAACCCCATCTAAGTAACGTACAATAGTGGCTGACACATCACAAAATATCCTATGGTCACTACTGTGTACTCTTATGGCAATATAAGTTTGAAAAAAACATCAGAAATGCTATTTTAAACGCTTACGATATTAACTGATCTTAAACGGATATAACATATTGATGAATCGGTGGAATGACACGAAAATAGTGGGGTGATATAAAATGCGTGATAGAAAAAAAAACACTTCGTTTAACATTGAAACCTACCAGTATACGAGGTGACAGGTATGCAGTTACACTGAATAACGGTTCACGTCACAGACAACAGTTCAAAATGTTTCCACATTTCGCCTCCACCGCCTCCGCTGTTCTCGGCTCCTTCCTTCTCCACCGCACACCTCTGTAACCTACTCCATAACATCGGCCGCGTTTGTACATCAACACTACAATCCCTTGACATAACGCTAAACGTTTTTCTCCTTTACCTCTCGTTTTTCGTCAGTTCAATGTTTTCCTTCTGTGTTTTTGTTTCGATGTGTTCCTCGTTTGTTTTCACGGTTGGTTAAGAGCACAGCATTGACGTAGGATAAGGCTTACATTAAGTAAACAGGGCTTATTGTATAGCGATCTATATTATACATACTTATTATACAATTTTGAACGATACGACGAGAAAAAAAAAATATTTGAAATTGTTCATTAAACATGTGGAATTATGTATACGGATGTTTCATTTTATATTTCCTCCTTTTGTTTGTTATTTTTTTTGTTATAATCTCACTTTTGTTAAAAACGGAGAAATAATAAATAAATCATTACTTACATAGGTTACAATTATTTTTAAAACCAAATCACAAGTTTCCCTGCAAATATATTGTTATTATATCAAATATCGTAATTTTTGGATATCTACAATTAACCACAAACAAGGACTCCAGGAGCAGGATCATAAACGCATATTAGTCTAATTAGTTGGTCTTGTTGGTCGTGTTGATTGCAAGTGCGATTGCCGATCGGGAGATCCTGGGTTCAATTTCCAGGTCGGGCACTAGTAGATTTTTCTAATTAGATTTTTAATTTAGAGTCGGAATAATAAGTGCCCGGTGAATGGGAATGCACTCACCATATATTCCATAGTGAGACGTAAACGTAAAACGTAAAACGTAA
>DWEI01000083.1:0-29860 GCA_018245875.1 Mysoria ambigua | reverse complement strand
TGGTAGGCATGAAAATTCTAGACATATGTACATTTAACATCATAGATTTAAAAAGTTGCTGTGTCAGAACTGAGATTCACTTTTGATAATCGGTATTATCTAATTAAAGTTTTCAATGTAGGTACTTATAAGATAAAAAAGGTGGAGAAAACTTAATGATTGCAAGAGATAACATATTTAAGTTGCAGACATTATAATGTACGATATCGTGGGTTCGGATCCGTAATGCGTCAATAAGTTACAATTGATATGTACCCGCGGCCGTGGCCAGACCGTGCGCCTGCGCATGTATATTAGATAAAACAGTCTGTCTGTTTGTCCTGACTGCTTTATTGAGTTGTAAATTCTCGTTAACCTCTCCCATTTTACATAGCCCTCTAGATTGTTCCATAAATCCGTCTAATTAAGCATTTAGAGCGGAGAAATCTTAATGAGACTGACGCCAATTGCGGGTGATGTTCTTATTTTACAGGTTATTTTTACTAGATACAAAAATTAATAATAATAAACACAAAAGCAATAATCATTAGAAGAATCTATTCCGAGATACAAATATTAATTGCGTTATTGGACCATTGAATTATTGTAAAAGTTTTTAATATCATATATTTCTTACGGTGTTTTTTTAAGATAATAATACAAATCCTTTAGTCTAAATGTGACCGCGGACCGTGATGGGATCCATACGGTCGTATGACGCACCAGCGAGCGTATCCTAAACATTGCGGACTCGAATCTGTCAATTTTGGCGCCGAAACTCCTGAAGGACGCCGTCTGGCGGTCGTAAACCGTCTCATTCAAATCTGTAGCGCGCGTCCATTGGTCGAATTCTGACCAATCAGCGGTCCGGCTAATTTTACGACGCGGTTAATTATTTACGACAGCCTAAGGTTTACCCGCGAAATTTCTATTAATAAGTTAGTCGTAAATGTGGCGTAATTTATTGTTATGGCGTTTTGGGTAATTATTTCCTTTATTAGTATAACATCTTGGTGTCTGTTAGCGTGTTGTGAGGTTAGGTACACCGAATGGAATTAGTGTTCTCGTATAAAACCTATAAAGTAGGGACGGGATGATCTGTCTCGTAATAAATTATAAAAAATAATAAAAGTTGAAATTGCCGATAACTTTAAATCATCAATTATCTCACCAGTCTCCATTGTTTCAGTGTTAGGCATAGGTCACTCCCAAGGAATACTCCAACACTTAGTCATTTCCTGAACTATATATTTCAGCAGTGGGTTCAATCAATCTGTCTGTTCATAATAAAACCTCATAACAAACTGTGTATTTTGTAACATCTTGCCTGTAATCTGTAATTGAGAGTGTAATACACTCCCATCTTTCACCAGTTACATTTACGTCCTATTATGGAATTGGTAGTGAGCCTATACCTGTACACCACGCACACGCGCGCATGTCTAGACATTAAGCCATTTTTATAAGTTTAAAAAATCCAATAGCGCCCTTCCCGGGAGTTGTACTCAGGAGCTCTCTCTCAGCAGCCGCGCTTGCACCTAATACGACCAATGAAGCAGTCAACTGTATAACTGAAAACTCAATTAATTTAATTTTTTTAATCTACCCTCTTTTATGAAGTACATTCTGAGAAAACAAATCGATTATGAACACCGATTGTATCAATATTGGGTAATTATTAAAATTCCACCAGGAGCATAACAAAAATCCAACCTAATTGCCGTAAGCTACCCGCTGCGCGTCGCTCTGTGCGACCGCAGGGCGCCAATGTCTCCATCCTCAAGTCGCAGTAATGTTTCTGCTATTAGATGATACATTCTGAAGATTGCAGCAATTTCCCGAAATTGATTGACTCCGAAAATGGAGCAAAGAGGAATGGTCAATTTAATTTAATGGAGGATAAGATCTACAATGTGATGGTAAACGAAATCAATGGTATATTTGTGTTATAACAAAGGGAACTGTGTTATTTGCAACATGGGGTTTCAAGAGATATGTCAGAGAGTGTAACAATAAAATGGTTAGTAATGATGATGTAGATGTGAGGTCGTCACATATCGTTCATATCTTCAGTTACTTAAACATTTGTTAAGAGTACCTACTTTTATAAACTCAGTGCTAGCATAGTTGGTCTAAGTACCAATTTAATACTTTCACAGTTTTTGGTCTTCGTTTGGATGTCTTATGGAAATATTTGTATTATATTTTACAGCAATTATTGTAGTAGTTGTGTATTCTTGCAGAGTGTTTTTTTAATTTGTACAAAATATATCTCGAATATAAAACCTCGAGTCTCCCTCCCCTAAAGCAAAACACACCATCCGGAAATTGAACTCTGTTGAAAAGTGCAATATTTCCGCTCGTACCAATATTTCCTCCTAATGTTTACGGTATTCGGGCATCGGGGACGGGGCAAGGGGCAGGCGCCCTGTGGAGCTATTTGCCGCAAACCATAGAGATTTCCGCTGACTGGGTCTCCCTCGCTGGACAGATGTAGGTATTACACATATTTACAACATACTTATATCCGAATAAACTAATCAGAAATCAGGCGTCTTGATCCAAATAAGGCATATTAAAAAAAACCTACACAAAATTGAAATCGAAATACTAATTCGTAGTAATTGAGAGAATTATATTTAGGTATAAACTTTTTAAAGAAGAAATGTCTTGAAGCAGCACTTCTTAATTTAAAATGTTTTCCTGTACAATACCCCGATAGTAAACTAGTGTAGTCAAAAAAGGATAAAAATTTTGCAAGTCGTAGTAACGAGCGTTAATAATTATTGTGATACATTGAACTTTTCCTAAATGGTTTTGAGATATAAACTATAAGATCAATTAGGGATTCGGTCAATGTCCATCGAGTAGATGTTTTGATATGCAAAGATTTATTTCGGAGACCGTTAACCGATGCTACTGGTCGTATACAATTAAAAACCGCAATAAAACCGGCCACAGTAACACCAGAAGTGGAAATAGTGCGTTCGAAATCAGAAATTCGTTTAAAAATTTAATTACAGACGAGCTATCGGCTTCCGTTAAAGCACATCGACGGACACATTTTCTAATTAGCAATTGGTCACGCGCTCGGCGGCCAATCGCGCGCCATTCTCAATCCGAACCGGGCAATTTGAATTTGGAACGGTTCGACTTATGATTTGCCCACAATTATTCCCGGCCACTCGATAACAGACACGTTCCCAATTTTAATTTAAGACGACTTCTGACTATTATCTTCGGATTAATTTAATTATGGCCAGCCTTTATTCCACTCCAAATTGAGGCTAATCTTAAAAGCGGGTTCGTCGTAATTATGGGCTGTTGAACATTTTATAGTGTTGACGATCGAAACGTTGAAGTGATTCCGTTTTGTAATTTGTTACATTTAGCCAAAAGCATTCATCAAAACGTGTGAATGAAATAAGACAGACCGCTGACTGGAACTTTTTAATTTTGTTTTGGTTGCAAAAATTTAAGTGTATAATGAATGACGCCATCATAATTTGTTTTGTAATGATCGTAATAGAAAAGCGTTGAATTTTGATTGCGCCATTACTTGTCTTTTTTATGGTTTCTATGGTCCAATCCGCATGAGAACGAGCTCAGTGAGGGCATAACCAAACATAATTAAAGTACCATGAGACAAAACGTTCAATGGAAAGAATTAATTACTTAAACAAAGAGTGTGAATATGATTGACGTGGCCACAGAAGGGTATTCCAAATCAAACAAAAGCAGAGTGAACGGTCACCTCTAAATAAAGTGATGTCGTCATGCCAATTAAAAAAAATTATCCCCCTTAATAAGTGTCAATTCTTAACGAATGTGTACATACGCTTGATTTTTATTTCACGCGTTCCTCGCTTCCAGAATGCATAGCGTTCGTTGCAGAATTACGACTTTAACTCCTTGGATTAGAGTACATTTTGTGCTTCCGAGTGTTGGTTTTACGACTATTTTTATTGATCCTCAGGCCCCACACTCTTGACTTTGTACCGTCCCGTAAAGACATAACACTTGTCACCCACAACCGAAAACACACTCTACGTCCACACGCTCCAAGTGCGAATTACACCGAGCGAGAGCCGTAGATACACAGTCTAGACGTAGTCGTCTGGCGCTAATACGTAGCGAGTCGAAGATGACCGAAGCTGAAGTGGTCATCAAATTTTAATTGTCCGTTAAAACAATAATCAATGAGGCGAGTACCTTGGCGACGGCGCGCAAATAGACCGCAGGGCTAAGGCGAGTGGCTAAACCGCACGTAACGCGAGCCGCTCGCAGATCACTTGATATGCAAACAAAGAGATGATATAGTTTGCCGTCGGTTCTTCTCAGGGAAGTTATTATCGGAGATTTCTGGGAAATTTGTGTGGTGCACTTCGACGCCGTGTTAATGTGTTTGGAAGTGCAAATTTATAAGGTATATTAATGTGACACAAACTTGTAGGATAGAAATTCTTGTTAGCAGTATTCACACTTCGCATGCAAGTCTTTGAGAAATCGCTAAAAATTAGCTTTCGTACTGAAATACGAACAGTGACATGACCTAAGGTAACAACGTTTGGTGGCACGGTAGGTATGGAGAGCTGACGTGGGCCAAATTGGTTTATCCTTTCGACCTCTCAATTTAGCTACTCAAAAATGCTAAGGAGCTGATTGTGAGTGCGCTCAGCAATAAATGTCAGTCACCTCGCAATGTATTGCGTTATTGCAGTGCATCTGAATTCTGGCGACAATTCCACAATTAACGAGATAATGGAATACTTTGCGGATTCATTAAAACAAATAGTTTATCGGTTGCTATTTTGGTCTGTGCAGCGGCAGAGGCGTAAAATCTATAAAACACTGATTGTGTCTCCGTCTGGCTGTTTATTCGGGTTCAGAAGCTGCCAGTGAGTCGGAATGTCCCGCACGTGCTCGGCTATGATGATAATAATAAAATGTTGGCGCATTACTTATTTATAGCTCGCGGCTGTCGCTCGTCCGTTCGTCTGTCCTACGTTCTTGTTATTATGTATAAGCACCCGATATAGCTGCCATGTCTCTTTGTCTCGTTACTGCGGTGCGAATGTCGTGAAATGAACGAGTGTCGCGTGAAAAACGCAGCCAACTTTAAAATGAAACTTGCCGCTTTTCTCCGAGTTCAAATATGTGGAGTTAAGGACAATTTTGTCTGGTCTCGAAACGTCTACGTGATGTGTACCTAAGCTAAATACGTATCCATAGATAGATAATATATTATGGACGAAGGTGTTATTTTTAATGATGAAGTTAACGTCTTGTAATAAAGAAACCAATCAATCAATAATCAGTGTTCAACCATAGTGAGGACACACCACCAAAATAAAACATACGTTAATATTAGTTTTTGATTCCATGAACTGATCCTCAACTCGTCGAGAATAAACCTCTATGACTCCAGCTTCTTGACTGTTAGAGATAACAGTTGATAATATAGGATGGGTCCGAGATCGTCTTGCCCGCTCTGATGTTCGTCTCATAACTGATACGCCAATATCATGAGCATTGTTTCGCTCGACGGCTATTCGTGGACCACCCCCTCCCCTCTGCCGCCTGACGCGAGCTATATTTTATCTGAGTACTCCGCGTAAACTGTCAGAATCGCTTCCTCGGGGCGTTCAACTCGTAAGAGGATTTTGTATTTTCTGTCTGTGAAGATTTTAGAAAAGTTTTTGATTGTTCCGTAGCAGTGCGTTAATATGTAAATGTAATTGTAAATACAAATTTTGCTGAACATATGATTACAAACGTTATGTTTTTTATATTATTATTAATGATCACTTTCTCTCGTCGCTAGAAATTGTTGTAAAGAGTTTTGTTATTGAAGATAGATAGGAATGATCGCGAGGCTTGTTTACTGCAATATTTTTTCTATGTGGTACATAACTCAATAGATGACAGGTCCTTGTGAAGTTTCAGGGCAAATAAAGAACTGAACTCTATGCGGTTTGTTGCGATGGCCAAGATTTCAACGGATACAGATGTTCTACAAGCACTATCACACATCAATCGCAACCAAAGTAGCATGGCCATGTTGAACGCATAAATTAAAAAGCAAATAGCCTCGGCGACGCCGCGAATGCGCCGTGAAAACGTCATTAACATGCAATAATAATTAGTTATAAATCATCGAAATAATCGCGACGATGCATTGATAAAACGTGGTCTATATCTCAAAGCGCGTTGAAATATGGCGGCCGCGTCGCGTCAGACAGCGAGTTGGCGCGAACGGGCCGCGTTTAATACGGACGTGATTGATTTCTGTACCGCGCTAAAACTTGACTAACTGCGAGAATTAGCCGCGATAAATATACTAGGCGTACTGAGTAAGCATATTCTGTTACCTCACCGCAAGTCAAGTGATAAAGTAACACATATCATCAAAGTTACGGTGTCGCCAAAGTCATCAGATTTTAGAAAGGTTTTTTACGACTTTACCGGAGTGTTTATGCAATTTATTTGTTGTGTCAATGTTATTGAAGTATTTAGCATGGATGTTATTAATAATTGAGTTGCATTCGTTTCCTGTGCATAACAAATCATGAAAGTTTTTGCCTCGTTAAAAATGTCGGTGTGCCGACTAGGCGTTTTACGACGCTCATTGTGGTTACTTATCCGTTTCTCGTCCTGTAATGTATTCAATAAAGTGCTTGTTTACGACAACGTGCTCAGTGACATCCGCTGTACAAACACCATAAATTATCCTTCAAATCACATCTGATGCGTATTACCCACTAGTCTACAAAAAGTCCATGTATCTCCCGATCTTCACGCAACGACAAATGTGTAACAAATAAATTATAAAATCAACGGCCGCGCTTTTTATACTTCACGTGTGATGCGTTGACCTTTTCGCACTTGCACCGTATCGTATATCGCTGTCACGTTCGCGCTTGAATTGTCACTGCTCGGTCGCAGTTTATCATCGGCCGACCTCTAATCATGACGTCTGTATTATATATACGCACGATTTAGGGGACACTTTCTCAAGAACGAGGTTCAACGTTCTTTTAAATGCTTTCAACACTTAATTTATGACTTGCTTGACAAAATACATTGTCTACACAAAAATAGATTTAACCCTATTAGTGTTTTTTTTCCGGATGTATAAATTGTTATCCATGGAAATTTAACAAATATTTAGCAATAGGCAATCATGTAAATACTATTACAAAGTAGCGGTACAAAAGATTTGGTTCTGCCATTTGTACGTGTCAACATATTCTTCCTATGGTTTTAGTACAATATCTTGAAACAACTGAATGTAACATTGATCGATGACCAATACAGTGGCAACTGGCGACATATCACAGCAGGCAATTGCCAATTTTTCAATTAATTGTTGTTGGTGAGATGAAAGCGGAACGGTGTGTATGTGCTAATTAATTAGCGCTTTCTATAATTACGGCAGCAGGCGAGCAGGAGCGGGAGGCGGCCGACGTGTGACCGCCGTGACAGATGGGGACGCGGCGCTGGCGGCGCGCAAACTTGTCAGGAACGCTGGCAAGGAAACGCATCTAATTGGGAGGGATTTTATTCGCTCTACCGTCCGCTGTCGTGTTCTTTTATTCGGCATAAACTGATTACGTCTTGGTTGAATTGAAGCTTGGTCTCATCTATTACTTCTGTAGGTAAATTTAATTAAATGTGAACAAAGCAGTTTACATTGTTGGGATTTATACATGAAATATGTTATGGCAACAGATTTCATGGCAGCTGTTACTTTAATTATAACCATCTTCACCATAAAACCTACGGCTGGTTTGACGTAAACTACCCAGACATTAGCCACCTTCAAAAATAGCTACTAATCATGGTCCTACTTCATATGCAAAATTATCTTAAACTGATTTTTCATCATTATCTTATTTATGAGCCTACTGCAGTCCACTGCTGGATATAAGCCTCCCCTGATTGGTAATGCCTATAGTCCCCAGGATATGCATGCAGTTGACAATCGCCAGCCACACTACCGCCAACACTTTGTAGCCCGGTGCGGGTCCAGGAATGTATTCTTACTCCACCCCAACATGGACCCTGATTTTACCGAATTGCCTCCCGAAATTCTTGAGATATGCAATAAAATATACTGAATAAAAAAAAGCAAGCATACTTTGTAATATTTATGCTCCGTAACTCAAGACATTAGAAATGGAAACATTGATAGAGATATAAAATAATCGAACGATATGTAGGTACATACACTTAGTCGATATTGAAACAAACATTTATATTTGAATTTTTTATCATTTCAGATTACATTAATTGATGCACATTACGCATTCATCGCAATAACTCAATTGGACGCGGTAAAGCAAATGTTTAAGTCATATGGTTTTTGTACGTTGAGAAGGTTCATAACCAGGAGAATTCGATTAATATTATTTAAAAAAGTTACAATTAGCGTCCAACGTGCCTTAGTGGGCTGCAGATGTAATGCAAATATCACACGTTAAGCAATCCGTGATCATATTGAAAAACCCGATGACGCTAGATTGACTTCGAGATATGTCAATCCAATATCTGCTGTCGACAAATTCGTCCAACACTCGCCTAATAACAACGTGTAATCAACTTTGTTTCTTATAACTGTAGTAATAGAGGTGTGCGAATTAGATGATGAGCTTCGTTAAGTGTTGCATGAAGTGGTTCCTTAATGGCATGCTTGTCTCGTCCAAGCGAGCCGCGATTTAAACTCGTTTATCGGCGATTGTCTCTGTGTGCGCCCAAATAAGTCGGCCAGATTAGCAAGAATTCGTGTAGGGTGAAAAAAGTTTTCACGCGCGTATTTTTATGAATTCATTATGGCATCGACAAGCCCTTTCTTCACTGTCCACGTTCCAAAACATGTCCCGTTCTTGTATGTCTCTAATGGCGTTCCATCACATTTATGAGTTGAGTTGGAATGTTATGGCTTAATATAATTTCTGCATAAAGTGCTCAGATCATTGTTTGATGATTGATGGATAACCTTTCAACCTGAAGTTAATTTGGGAAAAAATTATCATGTTTTTATCTATTAATATTATTCAGCTATGGTATTCTATTGATTTAGATGTCAAACGTCCCCTTTTTGAAATTTAATTCCTAAATCTATAGCATATATCTCTTGTTGTATGAAACTTTGTTTAAATCATTAAAGAACAAGAGAAAGACAGAAGTGTGTATGGATAGCTATTGCCATACACCGAACGCACATTCAGACTCCGAACCCACTACGAAATACCAGAAATCCAGTGCTACCCGAGCCGGGATGTGAACTCAGGATCTCTCGATCGGTAGTCGCGCTTGCAGTCAAAAATAATAAAGGCGACCTTATTTCGTTTTTTCAATGATATCAAACTTTGTTATTCATTGATCGTGAACGTATAGGAACAATCTCAATGTTACATCTTCTGTACTCGTACGTTTCTATTTTCCGACGTCTTAAGTCACTTTTCAAACTACACGTAATTCACGTCGGACTATAGGACATCCGCAGTCAGCCACGACCATGTACAACGCATTCTTCTTGCAAATATTAAAACTTTCCACGTAACCACGTTTCCACGTCCACATTTTTAAATTCAGAAGCGAATTAGATCCTTATCTAATGTTATTTAGCTTCAAATATGCCGAGAATCTTCTAACGCTGCTACTTCTCAAGTGATAGTAGAACTAAAATAGTTTATGTATTCCGCCAGTCCGGTGCAGACGGATCTACGCGATCTATCGCGTTGGCATGCGACGCGCGCGCAGCTCGCGCTCGCCGCGCGCTCGTCTAAACTAGATACATAATGAGTTTGTTCGACACGTTCATGGGAAATACTAGGAACGCCTGGCTTCGTCCAATTAAAAGCGTAACTTGTACATTACAACTATTGACTAGTTATGATTGTGAATTGTGAAAGATTATCCATGAGTTGAAGAACACGATGGAAAAGAAAATGATTCAAGCGACAATGTAGAAGAAAAAAAACAATGTTGGTTATCTGATTGCTATCAAAAGATGGATTATTATGTGTATTTCTACATTTAGCGACAAGTGTAGCGCAATACGTTCAAACAGAATGGTAGAAATTGAGATCTTAGTCTGTTGAATCCGTTAGAATAATTTGACAATACGACGAGTAACTATTAAGTTATTACAAAAGAAATTAATCACAAGCACCATGTTACACACAAGGTGTGATATATAATTCGTTTGGATGATGTTTGACATTGCTGGCTGCACTGGGTGTTAGCAGTGAAAGCCTAGTGGTTTGAAATTCGACCTCTCACTCCGCGAGACCGGCTTCAAATCTCTGGCGCGCATCTCTTAAAAATGTGCGTTTGAAGTTCAAATATCACTTGCTATTACGATGAAGGAAAACATCCCTAGGAAACCTGCACATATTAGAGTTCTCAAAAAAATGCTCTCTAAGGCGTGTGAAGTCTGCCAACCCACACTTCGCCAGCGTCGCAGACTATGGCCTTAACCCTCTCATTCTGAGGGAAGACCCATGTTCCACCAGGGGAACCATAGAAGGGTAGATTTTATACTGTAGTGTGTGTTATATCAGTAGTTGACATCTCGACGGAGCTAACAAGTTTTCCTTCAATCTTCGTCTTGGTTAGATATAAAGTCATAAAATGCATCGTTAGTCTTAGATGCAACTACAGCAGAAAAAATATAGGTACATAACTAAACGACATGTATCACATTTGTAACACTGGCCCATTTCAAATTTTCTCTCAACACAAGTTTTATTAACAATATTTTTATATGTAATGAACTGCACATGAAGGGCTTGTACTGTGGTTAATTGTCTTTTCTGTTGGTAAAGCTGTCAAACGGTTCTCTAATCGAGCTAACATTGAGTGGTCAGAAGGATTGGTTGCGCAGACAAATTCTTGTAATGATTTCTACAAAGTTGTCAATTATGAAAAATATAGAAATAATTTCGAAAAATTATAAGCGGGCAAAACCGCAGGACACGACAAGTGCGTATACAAGATTCGCACCGGTCTGGCCATTCCGCATGACGGCGCGGCCGGGCGCCGATCCCGAGCGCGTAATTCAAAATGCAAATACTGCACTTATACACATTTGGTATTCAACCCGCGGGGCTGCTGCGCCTACGCCTCTTGCCAGTTTTACGGGAGATTATAATAAAAATCGGCCATCTTTATTCCGTACACAACGCGCCTGATTGGCGGTTCCCAGGGTGTCTAATTTTCGCGGATGCGCGCAAATTCTGGCGTTTCGCGCTCAGTTCAGTTGAATCTACGTGTCGGTCTACATTTACATTTATTATTCTGTCTGCGTCTTTATTTCAAAAACATCTTTTTTTATATATTTGCCACTTCTGAAACTTTAGTACGGTTTCAAATACTTACTGCCCGGTAAAAAAAGTTTATTTTTGTATTTCTATATAGTATTGTATAAAAAAGGTGTTTTTTTCTAAACCTTTTCGCTTACTGGTTGAGAATATTTGCTCTCTGTTCGGCTCATAGTTACCATTCAATTCATAGTTCCATAAAAGAGCTCAATTGACCGAATCAACAGTGAATTCACGGTTCACATGTTAACACCACTAAATACTGCGTAGATTCTAAATGCAATACAATCGGGATTTTTATTTCCCTTCCTTTTGCTTCTCGTTAGCGATGATACATCATTCCTTATGAACTGCGCCAGATAGTTGTGGGACGCCGTTTCTATAAAAAGGTGCTTCGTTAGCGACTCCCCCTCCCCCAGCCCCCATCACCCCGCACCGGGCTAAATTTACCCAAGAACGAACCCGGGACCGTCACACGTGTGTTCGCTTAACACTCCGTAACTTGAATAAACTCTCCTTAAAGAGTAGAAACTTTTTGTTTATGTTTCGTCGACTCTGAATTTAATTTTAACAGCACTCTCCCATCTTCCGTTATATGATTTTTATAAACGCGCAAAAAGCAACAAAAATCGATTCGGATTCGATGTATTCACTCGATCATTGTATCGAAGGTCAATCGAGATATAAAATTAAAAAGTATAAGTGGCATTCGAAGTTTGAACTGGTTCGAGTTTATTTTTCAAATATCACTATCGAACTGGGCGCTATTATAATTTCAAATCAAAGTCTTCCACTTTTGATTTCAGAACGGGCCATATTCGATACGTTTGCCTAAGTGCATTTAAAAAAAGGAATGCGGTTGGTTGTATTAATAATTTGTTTTTATTTCATGTTAACGCCAAAGTATTGAGCTTTTCTTTATATAAAGATAAATTGAAATCAAGTCAGATAGGTAGGGTTTTACCTTCACAATAGTGAGACGATCTTTTACATTTTTATTTTTGACTGATATGTTCCTATAAAAACAAACTTTACTTAACTTATTAACTTAACATATATTACTTTTAAGAATTTTCAAACCGTCTTTGTGATGTAAACATACATAAATAAGACGGTTTGAAAATTCTTGACAATGCTAGTTTGCTGATAGGGTCAACCAGCGTATCTGTTAAGGTTGGAGGAAAGGCGACATACCGAATGACGAGAAAGCATCGACATGTTTAAAAATAAAACTATCTATGCTCTTGTACAAATAATGCAAATTGTTCATAGTTTCATTGCACCCAATGACAATGGATCAGAAATACATAAAACATTTTATATTGAGTTAGGCAACATTTTTAAGTGTACCACGCCAGATATTGGTGGTATGGGTAATAATTTGCTATTTATTATACAGTTACAATTAAGGTGCTTATGCTATAATTCATGTTTTCCTATTTATAGTTATACTATTAAAGTTGTAACGCAAAGTTTAACTTTTGTTACCCAAATTAACACCGTCAACTTGTCCTCTATTGGGCAGAGGTCTTCTCTAATGAGGTATGGTATTATTGAGTATGTAATTGTATTTCTATTATTAACTATAATACAAGGTATTATATAAAGAGACAATTTTTTTAGCCAACAACACATTTATAGTGTCACTTTGACGTTTGTAGAACGGCTAGGAATCTTTTAATAAAGATATAAATCCGTTAAACGAATTCCAGTGTTTTTGCCGTGCACGGAGCGCGGCCCGGCGACCGCCACGGCCCAGTCCGCATGAGAATTAGGAACAGGGTTATGAAAGAATTATTCATAAGGTTATGACATTACTACATAGTTTGTTACACACCCGTTAACCCACCTCGGTAAAGAATGTTCTGGAATTTCTTGGATAACCTGGACCTGGTTAAAACAGCTGAGTCACAAGTGATTAAATTGGGGTCAGTGATAGCGTCTATAAATAGACTCAGATCAATAGACTTTATATCAGATGTTTCTGTACAAGAGTCTCGAGCTGAAATTGATACGAAAGATTATGTATAGATTGTTATTTACTTACATCTATAATTGTTACAGAAAATTAATTCCTTGTTTATTACTTATGATAAGGGTATTAATATAATTGATTAATTTAACGACAAACGGAGGACAGGGCGCCATGGATCTCACTAGGTGAGGCATATGTCCAGAAGTGGACTGAGGTAGGCTGATAATCATAATGGCATTGGGATACCGGCACTTGGAAGTGGTCTGTAATTTCTGGTAGTGTTGGAACACTAAAACTATATGTATATTAGGTATATATCGATAGATACGTTGAAGTACTTGATCACTATTGAGGTTGTTTAATTATTACTTTACTTCACTTGGATTTGGTTCCATTTTATGGAATGTGTAAATGCTGTCTAAGACACAAGACGCACTCCTCGCCTCATGCTATGCTACTTATTTTAAAATTAGTTATTTGGTCTCATGGAGTTGTACGTACTTCACTAGTTCCTTCCCTCTTCGTTCCACATGTCCAGTAGACGTGCATATGTTAAGCTGCAAATACAAGTAATGTAGTTCAAGTAAATCAAAGTAAGTCAAAAATGTGTTAAAGTAAGTCGCCGCAACCGGGGCGCGCATGTATGAAAAGATTGATGAATGTACAAGAAGCGCTGCAGGTATGCAAGGGTATGCATTACTTCCTGCCGTCACCCTAAAGCACGTGGCGTTGTGATATAATAATAACCTACATAAACAAAACTATTATATGATCATGAACGAGGAGCATATACGACGTGCATTGCCATGAAACCAATACAAGATAAAGACATTATCCGACATTAAAAACGAGTGCGGCGTTCTGCGGAATTAGCCTAGGTCGGGCCCAGAGCGCGATCGGATCCGGCGAAAGCTCAATTTGCTAGCTCCCCCCAATAGTTTTGTTTGAACACACGCCCGCCGTATCTCCGGAACTATCTCGCGAATAAGTCACTCGACCGCGTGCGCTTGCTCAGCTACAAACGTACGCACGCAAATTATATCAACCACCGACAAAATAAACTCTACCCCCGTACGCGTAAAGTTCATTCCACCTTGCCGAAATACCGAACGACTGCAAAAATTTGATTGAAGATAATATAAAGGTTAGCAATCGCGAAATAAGGTTCAATTTGGATTGTTGAACTCTTTGGTGCGTCCGTCTTTATGGATCGCACGGGGGAAGAATTCAAGTAAAAGATGATGGCGAGATGATTTTCGAAATACGAGGAGTGAAATCCGAAAGCCTGATAGCTTTTTGTCGCCGCCCGAATGATAGTTCGCTTTTAATTATTAAAGTGCTAATTAGATATTAGGGGTCCGCTGAAGGTGGCTAAACCGCGACTTTTGAACTAGGTCTTATCATCTATGATAGTAATTAATCTGTTTTTTTTAAAGACAGAATGCTTTTCTGAGAGCTCTTGTTTGATAAAATCTAATATAAAGTAAAATAATTAATTATTTTGACTCAAATTACGCTGTTCAAATATTATAGTGTTTTTTGTAAACTAGTATACGATTTTCCTACTCCTAAAAAGTGTAGCTTTTGTTTCCCTACTTTATTGCAATAAATAATGTAATGTTTTAACATTTCTGATTGAACATAAAAAAATGTGATATTCTTCTTTAAAATGTGTTGGGTAGACTATACGAATGTGACAAAGTTTAACCGAAATATTAACCAGGACCCAGGGATTGTGGAGACGGCTCAGCATTTCAAAGTCCCGACATTTTATGACTTGTTCTCGGAGCGAACAGAAGAAGTCTGTGCCCGACGCGGCCGATGTGCGCATTCGACGAGTTTTTCCTCGCCATATTGAGTTGCATTCCCTTTATATATTGTCTTTAGTTCAAAACTTTCAACCTTCTTTCGTATATTAATTTGGCGAAATGCACGTCCCTCCTGAATATAAAGCATACCTCCGCGAAACATTTCAAATTTATTAACCATTTATCCATATAAATATCATTTTCGGACAAGAAATAAGGGTTTCGGGACCTAATGTCTCGCTGATATGAGCTTTCCGCCAGGAGTATAATTATTTTGTCCAGAAATCGAAATTCCGTGCAGCAAAAAGTATACTACTGCTTTATCTTGTTTAAGAGGCAATGTATCGTTTGGCGTAATCCATGCAACTAATAATGGAAAATCTTTTAACGATTTGCAAAACATTTTTGTTAAAACAAACCTGAGAGTTATTGATAATGTTATAATTGTTGAACACATTTTGGACAATTTATTCCTCTTTACATCGTACGTAGCTATGGCGCTACGTAACAATAGACACATAAGCATATTTTTCGATTCTACCATACACTTAAGGAAAACACAAGACAAGTAATTTCAGATGGCCCTGGCCGATAGCCGCGCAGATCGCGCTAGCGTGTCTGTAAATCCTGTAAAGATTACTCTTATCGATACTCGCGCCTAAACATTACTTTGCGCCGCGACGTCCTTTATCCGGCAATTTATTGGCGTGTAAGACAATCCGCGGAGCGGGCGGCGCGCGGCGAGGAGCTAATGAACGTATCGGTCGCGGCGTCGGGTTGCGCTCGTTAGCCGGGCCGCTGCCGGCTCCTACGGCCTATTGTCTCCTGGTGCCGATCGGTCGGCTATAAGATTTCAGCATTGTGAAATTATTATTCATCGTTCACTTTCAATTTGAGCGGTCCTTCTGATACAGATGTCCGAGTAGCGTACATCGAATGTGACGTGACCTTAGGTATCACGAGTATTCACTGTGCGTCCACTGCTCTAAAATAAAAACTGACGTAGACACACATGTCTGGTATGTACATATGCTACATGTATATAATCACTGCGAGTTACTTTTATTGCGCTTAAAATGTTTTATCTAAAGTACGTTCGGACGCTGAAAACAGTATGACTAGCTAATCAATCTTCTGCGCGCCGAATGGAACTACATTCAAAATCCATTCGAATTGTCGGCGCACCGGAGCGGTGGGATCGGCTGAATGGAAACGACAGCACAGGTGACCGAAGCGGAGGTGCTTCCAATTTGTCAGGCAACAAAACCAGCCACCACCCCGTCAGTCAACGGGCGCTCCAACCAGCTAAAGAATGAAACGATGACGGCGCGCGAGATATATGCGACTCCGCCGCTCGACGATTAGGCGTGATGCCAACCCGACAGCGGCCGATGATTCACGAACGGGTTGAACGAACCATCCCGAACTCGTGGCAATTGTTTTCTCGGGCGGACACCAACCAGCATGCGGGCTTGAATTTCGATTGGATAATTCGAGAATTGGACGCCTGGTTGATGCTATGATAGGTTCTTAATTGCTGGGGCTCGCGGTTTCCCGGCCGCGTCCGGGAGCGCTGTTGACACCAATTGCTTGTGTCGATGCGACCCGAATTGGTTACGACTCCTTGTTTTGATAAGTGTTTCAATTGGAGCGTTCAGGACTTGCGATTTATTTACCTAAAAATCTTTACAATAGCAGTAGTGACGCTATGTATTGATAAAATAAACAATTAAAATAAGTTTTACTAACGTGTAACATAAGCATCAAAGTATGGCGTTCCAATCTATACGTCCTACTGTACGTTGGTTCAGTCGGCCATCGGAGCAACTATGAAAATGTCTTCGCTCTTATTAGAATAAACCATGATATTGTTTTAGCTGTCATATAAATTTGTGGGTCCATTCGCTACTTAGTACTTTACAAAAACAAAGCAAACGCATTAACCTCCGAGACTGTCAATGGCTCTGTTAAGTAGCAGTGTAACTTGTATCATATGTATGCCAATACGATTTGCCTGTCTGTAAAAGGCGCTGGTTGCATTGACCCCGACTGATAGCCTCAGAACGACCCAGTGGCGGTGTACCTCGTTATTGCCGTTGCGTGAGGAACCCGCATGTCGCAGATAAACAGAATCTGCGACATGAAGCGATCCAACCCACACCTCAGATAGACAGAACCTAAAGCTGCAACCGCTTAACTTGTGACGACATGACATGAAAACAAATTAACTTTTGTTGGAAACTCTAACGCAGAATACATGTACCTAAAGAATTTATAGGTTAATTTGAAAAAAAAAAAACAGGGTCTTAAAGCAAAAATAATGACAAGTTTCTTAGTGACCTGAAAATATACAGATCAACTGGTGTGAAGTCTTGTGAAATTAAACTGAGAAGAAATAGTCATTAGGAAGTGACTTGAGAAAAAGCATTACAAATATTAATGTGCACATGCATAGATAATAAATACATTTCTTGATTTTCGCGTACGATTGCGAAATCCGCTGGCAACACTCATCGCGCCGATGACATCGTTGTCAATTATTTGGCAGCGCCCCACCACATTCTGGGTCACAAAGACCAAGATCACTCGCTGCTCCAAAATTTTGATTTTGAACCTTTTGAATTAAGGATTAACGTTCGAAATAAAATGAAATACGTCGTACGAAATTGGAGCACAATTTATAAACAAGTAGCTATTATAATTTACCTAATCGGTACAATTGGAGGTTAAGTTATTTTAGTTTATATAATCCTTTTTCGTCTGCGTCGTTATTTGGATCAATCTTATACTTTATTCGAAATTACAGCTAGATTTCTTATCATTTATCTTATTCTTCTCTGCAAAATATTTAACTTTTACCAATCGAAGTAACATTTTGAATAATTTTTGCTATATTGTGCCCATCTGCGAATTTGCATAATGATGATATTGGCCAACGCTACTATTACTTTCTCGTTTCTGGATCTCTACACACAAACTGCATTATTGCTGTTGACATAGCAATGCATAAAACTCACTTTGGATAGGACTAAAGTAATTTAATTCATTTTCCACTTCTTTTTACAAGAAGTTCGAATGACCTTTGTTTTTTCTATGACATAAATAAAACAAGATTCGCTTACTTGCTTAAGAATTTTCAAAGAAATATTATATTAAAAATTTATCTTCACAGAGACATAGACAAAAGCAAAACAATATATATCCAAGACAAAAGTAGCTGAGGTCTGTAATCGAATATCTCCGGCGATCGACGTTCCGATCTCCGTTCACGATCCCATCTGTATCCGATGGCCGCTGGTGTCCGTTTGATTTACGAACACTCGTTGCGAGGACGATAATGAGTTGCGCCCGCGCAGCACGGATTATGAGCGGCCATTTTTAAATTAACAACCGTTGATTTGAAGTTCGAACGTTATGCTCGATTTTTGGCGGCGGCTCGAAGGCATCGGAATGCTAAAGTTAATGAGATACCTAATGAATGTTTTGTTCAGTAACATATAAGTATTTTTTAATTTAGGAAAATACTTATGTTAAGCGTAAGAACTGCATTAAAACCTTCATTTATTTAAAGCAATGGCATTATTATTTGTCTGTTAATAAAGTGATAGAAGGTCCATTCCTTAGTCATTCATAAATAAAAGTAAATCAGTGGTATCCAAACCACCAGGGGTTCAGAAATATGAGTGTGTGGAACAAGCTAACTCCGTTGCAAAGTAAAGAGTCCCACAGGGATCTATTCTGGGTACCCTCTAGTATATCGGCTTGGAAATATTTTTTTTTCCACATCTCCTGCTACTAAGTGTTGTATTTATAGAAATAGACGGCGGACGCTTTGATTTCTATTTAGTTTTATCTCAAGTTTAAATATGTTTAGTTTTTCTAGAGGAGGCGAGACTTTGAATGATTTTAATTATGTCTCTCAAAGTAGCAACAAGATAAAGTTACGTATCGAAGAATCCCTAGTTGCTTGCCCCTCGGTTTATATTTCCTGAACAGCAATTAGGAAATAGTTTACAAAAATATATTTTTCGCCGATTTTTATGTTATTAAATTAAACATGATATCAAGTATCTTTTAAATTTAATCTTGCACAATATAAATAAGCAATGATTATGTTTCTATTGTCTTTCGCTATTCAGTAACACGTCTCGAGTGTATCAAAGAATTTAAAACGTGCCTCGTAATTTTTACTAATTGCGTGTTTACCATCGTCGACAACCCGGTCACAAGCAGCGGGTCCCGTAACGAAAATTCATTAAGAGAGCACCATTAATTTCATTTCTCATCCAATGCAATGCCATTACTCTCATTCCGTACCAAAACAAACAAATCCTGCAATTATTCTGACCAAACAAGTGGTACATTTGATCTCGTGTTAGACAAAAACGACCCCTGTTGCCCTGAAGTTAATGCTCAGTACATGAGCATCAGCATTCGTGTTTTTCTCTGGTTTTGCTAGGATAGCGTTTTATGTTACGAGCCAAAGGAAATTAATCCGTTTTGTTTTGGTATTAAAGTCCATGTCAATATTGTTGTTATTACTAAGAATCTTGATCCCTAGGTTTGATGCTCCCGAAATTCTCAAGATATTGAAAGATTAGCCGTGGGTTGGTGCAGGATGTCCCCATAAATAATACATTGGAGGGGACCAGTGATGGATTGTCTGTCTGTCTATCCGCATTCTATTAGTCGAAATTCTTAAAGGGTGGCTCTTAGGGTGCTTTGCTATTATTAGGAGCAACCAATGTTAGCTTAGGAAGTGATACTCTCCCTTCATTAATTCGGTTTTAGTCATTCGTATGCGAAAGATGTTCTCCGTTTATTTGCTAAAAATATTTGCTGCGTGTTCTCACAACATCAATTGAAAACGAGCCCTTATTTAATGTTTATAGTGTAGACCTGAATGAATGAGATTAAATAACTATAAAATAGCAATATGGGCAAAGATTATTGCAACTTTTGTCTCTAAGAAAAACTTAGTTTAGAATTTTTTATGTATTTATTTTTATTTAAAAGAGCGGACTTAGTAAAGATATAGATTTTCTACCAACCCAAGGTGGGAATGAGAAGAATTAGTAGATTACACGTAAAGATTACAGGTAATAGAAATAAATAATAGGTAAATTCTTAATTTTTTAAGGAAAATAAATATATTTCATCGTATAGGATCTGTAAGGATAACCGTAATTGTTTACATTCTAACAAATTTTTGAACAAATTTAACAAGATATTGCATGGCTCATATTGTTTTATACAATAAACAACTGTTATTCAAGGTCCGGTTATGTCTTGTTTTATTCGAATCATACACTACTTGTAGAAACAGTCAGTAGTGATAATCCCGGTCTAGTACTTGCTGTGCCATGCGGGTCCACGACCACCGGCCCGATTACACTCAATTTAAGATCATTACTTTTAATTCCATCTATTGAAGTTGCTTTTTGAAGGTTACTTTTGGGTATAAAAATGTGACAGATATAGTTAATCTACTTGGAAAAATATCTAGCAGCAGGGACGAGAACTACTGAAGCGTGGGCATTTAAATAAAGAAAAGATTAAAGCTGCACCGTATCAGAAAATGGACACGAAATCAGTTCCAAGGAGCATATTAAGGAGTAGAGGGAGAATATTAAGTTTATAAATTTCATTTTTGAAGTGAATATACATCTCGTTGACAAGAAAATGGAACAAAAAACTATCCGCACATGAAGTACTAAGTATGTGAATGTGACATTAAAATATCGCACGAAATTAATCTGATCAGCTTTATGCGTGAAACGTTCATGTACGTTTCGCACGCGATAATCCGCACATCCATGTTTATGTAAAACCGAAAGTGGCTTATCAAATTTGATTTATTATTGGACGTATGGAAAACTAAACTGGCCATGATACGTGCAACGATGTATTAACTAATTATGTTAATGGCTCAATTTATAATGGCCAGTTTTAGCTTTCGTCTTTTTTTGTAATTCTTGGTTACTGAGCAGCTGAAGAACTGTGTTTAAATGCAATAGACTAACCTGCCAGTTCCATCGCTTGATATTAAGCGAGCGATTGGTTATCTTATTTGAACTACTATTAAATTACAATAGTAAGTTTTAGGTCACGTTTATGTTATCCAAGAGTTGTTGTAAAGTGGTTTGATGGCGGTGTAATTACGAAAATAAAATGCTTCATGTTATTTAATTTGGGAAACCAATTTAGGAAAGACTTCCATTGCTTACCAAGCTGAAGAATGTGTGCGAACTTATATTCATTACGACTACACTACAATCATGATCGGTAATTTACACATGTCCAAATCTGGTTCGAAAGACCTCTTAAAGTCCAAAACTTTATTTATTATCATTTTGTATTTCATGCAAATGCGGAAGTTGGACGCTAAAGTAAAGAAAAGGCGCGATAGCGCTCATTAGAAGAGGTCTCTGACCAGCAGTAGATTGACATAGGTTAATATTATAGTAATGATGATGGTGTCATACTTGTATTGTATTTCATCTATTTAATTAATCTCCGTATGTAATATAGGCTCCTTAACAAAAAAAAAACTATGTTGAATGCAAAAACTGGTAGAATGTTGTCCGCTGCCAGAAGAAGGATGGACCGTGTAATCGTCCTACCTCAACGAAGTCTGTACTGTAACTATACCTGTAGTTGCATTTAATGGATAGGTACGGATATACAGACCTGATATCATAATCATAGCTATTTATTAGTACTTCTTTGCAGCGTATCAATTACAATAGCAATAGCGTATTAATAAGCGTATTAATTCCGTACATCTCTCATTTAACTGGTCCATTTCGTAGTTTCTTCCAACTTGATTAACGGCATATCGCTGATGTAAGGAGAGGTTCCGGAACCTATTTTAGGCCGGACCGTACCAAGAGGTATCGTAGGTGTCTGATTCACATCAATTCTAGGCGTAACATTAAGGAAAAGTAGTTTTTAATTGACATTAGTTTTAATTTATAGTTCTCATTAAATATATTAAATTTTTTTGTTGGAGCGTTAAGAAATGTTTTTACTCTTATAGAATACTGGTACTATAGATTCAGACAATTTAGTTACGGATAAATAACGACAGATAGATTATCCACGAAATCTGTATAGTCAGATGTTTAATTTGTTGCTATAGTGTATGTTTATGAAGGCAGTGCACCTTGTAAATCATCCAAGCGGTAAATATTCAGAAACGGTGGTAACGATTGACCAGCAGTAACCTGAGAATTCCCTGATATCACCAAATATGGATATTTGATAAGCGACTGTCCAAAACTCCTTGTGACCGATAACGGCGCGAATTACCAACTACAAGTTGATTTAGATACAAGCGTAACGCGTTATAGGGTTTGGAAGATAAGCGAAATACAATTTAATAAAGTGCCCAATAGTTCATTCAAAAGTAATTGCAACCATGTAAGCCAACAAAGAAACATGTATGAGTGTTTTATGTAAATGCGATACAGTACAGTTTATTATTGTATCGAAAATTGTATGATACAAAACTGAATTTATTTCTCAAAAGTCCTATATATAACACATAATTGCCCAAAAAAACTTTTTTAAGACTGTTAAAAAACAAATTCATGTACGTAATAAAAGAAATCGATGTCGATAAACTTGAACATCTACCTGCAACAGATCGCCGAGCGAAAGAATGAGAAGTGACAGACACGAGGAAGATTGCGAGCGTCCGCCACCTGTTCGCGTTAGATTGATTCCCATTCTGCCTGTCCCTTCAAATAAAAACTTCGTGAACTTATTGACAGGCGACAACGATGTCCGGAGAATTCGTATTTGTCGATTTGTATTTTTGTTATTTGATTTCGAGGAATGGTCTGTTTATTATCAATCGTTGCGTTATTGCTATGGAATGGAATGACAGTTTTGCTGACTTTATGAGGACTTCCAATATTTATTTCTTACCTAATATATAGACATGTAAAAGTACTGAAATGACATATACATAGCTCATTCCCAGCAGCACTTCAGACTTTTAAAATGAGATAACGATATCTACACATTTTATATACCCATTTGCCTCTTTTTCGACTGCAATAGTAGAAAATACTATAAAAATGACAAAAATAAAGAAGGTACTTTACTGTTCCATAATACTGCTAAAGATGGAGATGTGCGTAAAACTTCAGCGCTTGGAGCTAAGCCACTCCACCATTTACGGCAGAACAGCGTCAACTCCCTTGTTTATGTCGCACACATTCTGGAGGATGTTACTTTTCAATTCCGTTCCCGGTTCGACGTGCTTATCATAACGCAGTGGTTCCGGTGCTCCAGAACTGTCTTACTGTCCAAGTTGGAGAAAAGCGTCCAAATTAAAAGTGAAAGCGGAGAATGCGATATAAGTCGATACTTATTGTCAACTGAATTTTTCGTGGTAGAACGTATATCGACCGCTTATCTGTTTAAGTGTAAGGAAATATATAGATGTTGAAAATTTATGTCCTAGTTTGTATCAAAACTTATACAACTAGTCTTCATAGTGTTCAACTGAGTTTTACTGGTAGCCTGCCTTTGGCAAACCATGCAGCACACCGCTTGAAATGCTAGAGTTTATAATAAATATTGGCAATAAGGTAAAACGACGTAGTTATATTCATTTCCCGTAAAGTAAAACCGCTCATTGACTACAACGATAGAATAGAGTAATACGAAACTTGTAACATACGAGTACTTGATGATCACCAAGTCAAAAGAAAATTGTAGTTTGGTTTATAAGTTAATTTTTATTTTTACTGAAATACTCATATTAAAACGACAATTTGAAGTTCTTAAAATAACATATTTGTCTCATTGTTACATATCTTAAAACGCCATGTGAAAAAAAAATCGTTCAAGTTTTATCACTTGGGCTGCACAGAGCGAAACTTGTGCCAATATCAACTTTTTATTATTGAAAGTATTTATATTATTTCACTTTGTCTCCTTTCACTTTTTAGGGAAGTTTAGGCGGTTTAATACACTTAGGGAGGGACGTGTCCCAAAACTTTAGCGGGTTTGTTTCAATCATCTTTTTGCTAACTTCCCTCATAGTATTGGACGAAGTTTTCTTTTACATGTGGATATATACGTTTCTTTTATGTTACTGAGTTTCTTCAAGGACTTTAAATATTTATTTTCAAAATAGGGACTTAGCGTTTTCTCTCGACATATTTAACTATTTCAAAATTTCTAGACAATGTCTATTACCTGAAAGGAAATATTTCAAATGTAAAGCAATATAAGATGTCTCCGTTTAAAGCATATATAAATAAAGTCATTTTACAGAGATGCAACACTATCACATAAGGTATAATGAAGTCAGCAATTTTTTTTAACCAAAGTATATTATCAGTCTCTTATAATTATCTAAATAATTGGAATTTATGTATGTCTCTGATTTACGTCGATCACGATGTTCATCAGGATATCCATCATATTGCCATTCGTCAAATAAATTTGCGCGTAATTAAACTCTACTTCACATTAGTACCGGATCATTATTGCCGTAGAATAGTAATTTAAGATCGAAGTAAAACCAAGGCTGAATCGCTTGCGAGCACTGCATACAATGGTACAGGCGTCACTAAGAGTATGATTACTTAAATGTTATAGGCATGGAAATTTGGGGCCTACGTTTAATATAATAAGCGTAGTTTTTGCTTGTGCGTTTGATGAACTATGATTTATACATGGTTGTACACTGTAAGCAACAGTTATAGCAGGAGGAACAAACGAACAAATAATACAGAGGGCGGAGGGCACAAAGGCCGATCTATCGAGGTGTCGGGTTACATGCAACAACATGCATGGCATGCGCATGCAAAGGTCTGATATTGAACCCTAGATTTATTCAGCGGCAGTAGGAATAATAGGAGTTGCAACACGTTGAACATATGAATATGACATGGGGATCCAACACGATTATGATACAGTGGTCTGAGTTCTTAAGTTGAGTCTTTTAAACTATTTAGTACATTTTACAAATGAGAAGATTTAAGTCTCAATTATCATCGATGATTTCTACTCTCAAGCCAACGAGAATGAAGGAGTTATTATTTTGTGTAAAAGTACCTACATATTTCTTTAAGCGACTTTTTCTGCAAGCGATTATTTGCTATCTTGGTTGGTACCTTGGTACACCTGAAATTTTCAGTCACTTCGTGTTATTTTAAGTATAATTGGATAATAATTACTCGAATAGAAAACGATATAACAAAAAGAAATTGAAGCTCGGTAGTAGAACCACAACCATTGTGGGGCCGCCTACACAAAGCTGAAGCATAGGTTTTGTGTGTTCTTAACCCCATTCGGGAGCCGTCACCCTGACAGCCGACAGGCGTAATCTCACCCGGCCATTGTCGAACCCGCTACCCCTTGGAGCAACTACTGAACAATCGGCACATAATGACTGCACTCCAGCACCGTGTTTTCCTTTGTAATCATCCCCTTGCCGTTCCCCTAATGATTTTTCCTCTTATTTGTTTTTGTGCGGTAATTGTTGTTTGGTTTTCCTGTAAATTGCTTGCGGTTGTAAATAAGCCGTAATAAAGAAGGTTTAGCTGCCGGCGTTAGTGATATTTCTGCGAGCGTTAGATAAACATGAGAAATACGGAAATAGTCACGCTTTATTGTTGTTTATTTTTTGTCGCCGTTTTCTCTTACTATTTATCGAAAAACATCTGAGTAAAAAATCAAAAATCATGATAATACTTTGATAAATGTAGTTAAGGTTAAGTTTGTATTTAATTGAACTTTATAATACAAAAAGAAATTGTTTAAAATGTACCCACCATTAAAACCAATGTCTGTATGAAGCTTACAAACCTTATTGAAAATATTTGAGTCAACGCGGTTGACTGGAGCGTGAAATAAGTAGAAAATTTCAATATGAATAAATAGCAGGCCTAGAGAAGCGCCCTGCGAAACTCCGACACGTGTTACCGGGCTTAACTGCACTTACAATTAAGCTTTAAGCTCCGGTTAATTAAACTCGGGCCGTATTGTCGCGCGAAACCCTTTAAGCCGCCCACAATAAGAGCTTTTCTGTAAAAAGCCTATTGAGAGCCACGGCTCGGACTCAATTGACGGACCGAATACTTTTAATATGGACTCAAGTGTTTTGTCCCCATGCAAATAGGATTTCGATTGGATTCAAACAGCGGTTTCCGTTATTGACTTTGTTTAAATTTTTGTTCGAGTGAGTTTGGCTTGTGGTGAGAAGGGCCTTTTTCAATTGAGCAGTGAAAGTTTAGTAGCTGTAAGTATAATTAATTTGTAATTAAGTTGTAAACCATCGTCTTTTAAGATGATCGGAGTAAGGCGTGCTGTTGCCAATCATTATTATACTGCTATTATGATTTTCGCCAAATCATTACATTGACAAATGTTTTATATTCCTTATTATTTGTCAATTAATTTAATAATTTCATAATGTAATAAAATTTAGTTTTTATAACATTTTCCTGTCACCAAAGTAATTCGAAACCTAAAGCAATAATGTATAACCCTTAATTATGAAAAAGAAAATAATTATAAATAACGAAGTTCCAATGCCGCTAATGATGTAGCCACACCCATGGATTCTGGGCGCGGTCTCATTCAAATAACATCACGATAAAAGTCGTATTAAAGATTTAATTAGTCGATCCGACGGAAGTACGATAGGAAGTTGCTTGAGGTGATAGTCCAGTATTATTTAAATCATCCGAAGCCTTAAAGCTACACAAGCAATGACATTTAAACAATAGTCGATAACGAAAGTACTAATTGCTGGAACGTAAATAATGTTTAATAAAATTAATATAAAATAAATATTTTCCGTAAATGTTATGAAGGTTTCAGTTTTTGACAATGTTTCTATTATGACGTAATATTTATTTTCTAGAACGTTTTCATCTGCCTCGTCGATTGATTAGTTGCAAATCGTAACTGATGATCGAAAGGACCTGGGTTCAATTCCCCGGTCGAAAACTATTGGATTTTCTGAGAATTTTCACTTGAAATTTCTAGTAACTAGTGGCTCAGAGTGCGGACTTACGCTCGGCAGTAGACTCACAGCCTATTTCATAGTTGGACGTAAACTATTCCATAGTTTATTTATTTATTAGATAATCGAACAGCGTAACATAATATTATAGTTTAACATCAAATAAAAAGAAAAATAAGGCCAAAACGGATTACACTACTAGATAATTTTAATATTATAAAATTTAAACAGAATTGAGTGTGTGTGTATGAGAGTGTGAATGTGCGTAAACATGAAACGTGAGAATGTACTACACGCTTTTGCTGACCTCTTTCGGGATTACAGGCGTGATATTACGTAACTTTTTCTGTGAGCCCGTTTTTAGCATTGAAGTGAAGGTAATTTATAGTTGGATAAAATTATCAGTATTTTGAGAGCGTTATATGATCCCTGTCAAAAAGTCATAGATAAGATTAGCGAAAAATTTGATATATCTGATAAACTATATTTTTCTACGATCTGCTATCACATGAGTGTTCACATATTGAGAAGTAAAATAGAACATCTGCTTAGCAGCAATCTGATTAAATACTGCTGAAGATAGGTCGAAATATGCTATGCAGTTCACCAAGGCTGTATCAGGAGTGTAGAGAAAATTAGTCATGGCCTTCTTAAATCGCACTCACATGACATATTCAGTAATAACACGCATATGTTCTTAAATTGAAACATTTTTTGTATCTCAACCGTGTCTCGAAAGTCGGTAGTTAAAAAATTATAATTCTGAAATCATACTCGTATGTATCTGATTACAGTTTTTTAACGTATTTTCTTTACTCGGATTGATTGTAAATTTGTAATAAAAAACAAAAAATAAAAATCTAAGAATCCTTATGACTATTATTAGATTCTATAGAATCGTTTGTTCAAAATATTTACTTTATAAAAAGTTATTGTTAGTTTGTAATAAATTCCTTTGTGCCATTCTCAAAATCTTAATATTTTCTCTTTCCTCCATTTAATTTGGTTTTCAATCGCCTAGCCCACAATGGAACACCGGCCTAAGTTTGCTAAGCGGGAGTTACTTGACCATTGACTACGGTTCCTGAATTATTTATGCTCTCCCGTTCCGTTACATTGAATAACTAATGATGTGTGTTGGTGAACGAATGCGCACATTTACTTTTGTTAATGTTAATACCTAGTCTGGACTATGTCTGATGCCACCTTGACTGGCTTTAAACCACGTGGCATGATCCTTGTCTTATTTCGT
Source organism: Mysoria ambigua (assembly GCA_018245875.1). NCBI lineage: Eukaryota > Metazoa > Arthropoda > Insecta > Lepidoptera > Hesperiidae > Mysoria > Mysoria ambigua. The sequence goes on along the minus strand of DWEI01000083.1, from coordinate 1,527 downwards.
TTCATCATTCACGGTCGTATCAGTTATTTCTCTTTCGCTAGTTATTAAAACTACTCATTGTCCAAAACAGTGATTTGCAAGTATTCGATTTTACGTCTTCTAATATGTTAAGCAATTTATTTTAATTCTATTTCTCGTGCCATGGAATAAAACGCAGCTTTTTAAAAATCAATCGTGACTGTATAAAGATAAAAAATATCACAAGGATTATTATTAGGAGGATAACACCAGTCTGTCTTGTGTCTGATGCACCAGACTTGATACTTGCACAGGATGCATGCTTTTATTAATAGCCCCAGTGCATTGTTATTATGCACATGTATTCCGATCACGATCTCAGAAAATTCTCCAATGACACCTATTAGTTTGATATCGCTAGTATTTAATTCTGATCGTTTGATAGATCTCTTTATTATTGAGGCAGATGTTTTTATTGTTGGTTAAATATGACGACGAGAAATAATTACAAATTTGAAACAATTCTTTTTTGGTATTCATTGGTTTTTAACGCTTTTCCCAATAAATCAGGTGCCCCTCTCTGTGTCATCAGTTAAGACTATGAGATTATCAAATCACCATTAGGTACACTTAAAAAGAATGATTACCGGATACGACGTTTTAATAAAAATCATTCATGAGTTCGTTTAATTTGTGCAGAAAGTGACAGGTTAATTTAAAACCACTAGCTGGCTATAATTAGTTTGCAAATTTAAGGTTCGTTAAAATACAAAACAAATAGTTTTGTAACTTTTCAGCATTAATAATCAGTTCAGATTGTGGGCTTGGTAATACTACGGTTTCTTTCATTTACATTAGTAAGTTCTGTTCGTTCACATCTTTATTATATTCTACATCTTTGAAGATTGTTACAGTCGTGTGTAGAGTTTAAAAAAGTGCTTGAAGTTTTATTTCGTGTTGGAATTTTTATCTTATGTACACATAATTAAACTAAACTGTATTATAATATAATTAATGGATGCAGAAGAAGCAGCGAAGCCCTGTTAGGATATCGATATTTATTACTTCTGTCTGCCTACTCCGTAAGGAATCTGGCTTGAAAGAATGATTATAAAACTGTGTGATATCATGTCAAAAATATTAATCTTATATACTTTTAACTTCATTGAAGCCCCTGCTGAAGAATTTCTTACTAACCATGAAAATTTTAGCTTTTATTATGTACCTATACAAATAAACGTAATCATAGTACTTAAGCATTCAAATGTAACAATTTTCAATTAAAGCTGTTGAATATTCATAAAGTCCCCTTAATAATTTGTTGGTTAGCTTTTTTTTGCCTATGCTACTACGTATCAGATGCAAAACAAAGAGCTCTTTCGATAAAGCTTTGTCCAAGCGAGATCTGGCCCATCGATTGTTTCATACCAACTTTCTAAAAGCCTATCAGATTATATCAATGTGCAGTAGCGAGCCCTGATTATGCAAATCACCCTACGTTAGGGTTGTCGAAACTTGGAATATAAAATATACGGAGATAAAATATAAATCTCAAACACTTGAAAAAAT
>DWEI01000082.1:0-30016 GCA_018245875.1 Mysoria ambigua | reverse complement strand
CATCTTTGTCATCATCTGTTCAATCGTTCTACTTTTGGACACTCCAAATGATAAAGGTAAGGTAATAGCGTATGACACTGGCCAAGTATCCTAAGATTTGTATGTAATATCGTCGAGGAAGGTATTTAATTGTATGTATTTAAATAAATATTCGTGTCATGTGACATTTATATATTTCAAATTTATTATTATTACCTGATATTTTCGTATTAGTTTTGTTTTTTTTCTCCAACATATTAAAATGTAAACTTTAATCTTTGACAAATCATGTTATTGTAAAAGTGTCGGCTCATACTGAATGTCTTCATTTTTTAGAACGGTAATCAGCGATTTTTAAGGTTAGGTCAAAATGTAACTTAATCCTTACCAGTTATCTTGCAACAACGCGCCTGTACCTGAATCGGTTTTTGTGTATCGAGTCAAACAAGTTTTCATCACGGCGTTAAGTCAAGAACTGGAGTAAAATAACTCGGCAGGAAAGGTCGACGAAAAGGTCAGTAGCGGGGCGAGCGAGAGGCGTGGCGCCCACAGCAGCCAACAATTGGACCGGGGTTGAGGTGATTAAAATACAGCAATGAGCGCGTGCCCCGGGGCTCCCCGTATATCACATTCCAATATAAATTAGTTTTCGACGGAGCATTCTGTGCCGAAACACAAGGGATACTCACAAACCTGTTTAATCTTTAGTTTCAATAATCGCCGCGTGCTCAATTGGAACGAAAGCAAACAGAGCAGTCACGTCGACGGCAATGACGCCGCACCGCCGGTCACCGCGACGGGTCAATAGTCAACTTCGCTCTGACGGCACATGTGACGTCATAATTGGGTCGTTCATTATGGTACTAGATGTAGAAGCGATACGCCTCGATAGCGTAACAAGTCCAAAAATGACAAGTCGTATCATCGTTAAACTGTTGCGGCGGGTGTCGGCGTGACAAGATAAATATTGGGATACATTCCGCAGAGATACCGGTTTCGCAGTATCGCTAATGTAGTTGGCATCAGAATTTACGATTGATAATTGAGGAGTGCGTTTGATGGAACCGCTGGCCGCGGTCGGCGAGCCGGCGCGAGCCGCGCACGCGATTCACCTCGCTAACAGTTTAAGGCTGATCGCACACTGTTATCGCTAACTGCGGTATTCAAATGATAATTTATTTTTGCCTCAATTACTCTATTACTTATAAATAACACGCCAATATCGGATTCTAATACACAAGCCATATCGTGGTACGCCTTGGAAGTGACATGTGTTTAGCTGTATACTGTATACAAGCTGATGATCACAATTATGACAATAAACTAATATTTCTTTATTTCTTTAATGCAATTCAATTTCTATTCAGTTTAACCAGTACAAGGACCATAAATTTTAATATTACAAAAAACAAAATGTTACTTTATATTTTCTGTAATTGATATTATTGTTGTGACCTGCTGCGATATATACTCGAACCGCTCGGTTGGACGGTGCCGTGGTGCTTCAGTGAGTGAAGGTTCTAAGGCGGCGAAGCGCGCCGCTGAGACACCGCGATGCTCCGCGCCCGGCCCGAGGGCAGCGCCAAATTACAACACTCGCCGCTGGCGTAATTGCGAGCGTTCGTTGCGTCGGCCGCGTGTGGGAACACCGAGCGATTTATTAAGATTTAATCGCGCCCAATTAAAATACGCGCCGCATTATTACCGCGCACAAAAAGATTATGCAAATTCACTGCAACAACACGCGGGCGCCGTACAGCGCTATATTTACTTACCGCTACGAAGCCATGTAGCTATCTACGGCCACGTAGCGCGTTAGTGACGTGGTTATGTGTGCGAGTTCGTCTGATAACGTGAAACTGGTATGAGTTTATATCTTTTGTGTTTCGAACGCTTCTAAAATCTATATTGGTTGGGCAATATGTGTCGATTTGATGGAACGTTTGAATGCACTTTCTCTGTCCGTGTCCCATAAAGCATTTATCGCAGCCAGACGCCCAATAAGGCACCTGTTGGTCAATTGTCGATTATCGCGTAAAAGAGAAAGGCGAGGTGACGACGGCGTCTTCCCACGGCGGCGCGCAGGACCTCCCGGGCGCGCATACATTACAGCGCGCAGTGTCGCCCCGCGCGCCGGCCACACGCACGCGCGACGCCGCCGCCGGCCGCCGCCAGCCGCCGCCCCGCCGGCCCGCCGACCCGCCGGCCCGACCAACACCACACCTAATTGGAAATCACCTTCGTCCGTTCACCGCGACTCCTAAAACTAAACATTGTAATGAGAAACGTTCAAAATAACAATTCGTTTTTTTTTCCCCCGTTTGATTATTTACATCCATTTGCTTATATTATCGTGTGTAAAAATAAGATCAAATAATCAACTGCGCACATTGAAAAAAAATACATGTTTTTTTCCGAAGTGAGAATTTTTCTATTTTCATAATATAATAGAACACTCTCACAATTACAGTGTTAATTGTATAATAATCCAAACAATAGCCGCTGGCGTCCCGATCGCTCCAGAATCGGCATTAGCATGTTAATGAAGGGGCGTGTCCGGGCGCAGTGCTCACAAATCACGTCCTGCGTCTCCCACGCGGCCGCCTCTCGCCGTGATATATGCACTTTTTAATAACCAATTACATTGTCCACCGAACCTTGGTCCATTCACACTCTAATATTGAATCGAACTCTATAAATTACAGTTGAAAACAATCAAACATGAACATGTAATCTCTTATCCTGAGTGCAGGCTGTTGGATCCAAATTCTGAAAGGTGTAAGTGAAAGACGAAATTGTGTCTTCTCTAATTCTCTAACATGGACCGCTGACACGTCGCGGCGAGCGTCAGCCAGGAGCGAACGGGTATTCTGTAGGTGGCAAGATTAACATAGTAACGAAGGGGCGGGCCGCCCGGTAACGCACGCCCGCACAAAATAAATAATTTACTGCCACGAGCGTGGCCGATAATGTAATGGGCAACTAATATTCGGCATTTGGACGAGTAACAGAACACACGAAAACGCTACGGGCGCAATAACAAGTGACGCCGTAGAAGGATTTCTAATGAGCACGATTAACATAAAACAAACTTATTTATGGTTTCAACCAATACACATGTAGGTATATTATGTATTATATTACCACGGCGATGTAAATTCACTAAGCAAATAACTATATAATTTAATATATAGCGTACAATCAGTGTAATCAATTACGTTTATTTGTATTCAATTTAATATAAAATCACTGTTTTAAATTTGTAGTTTGGCGAAGAATTTTAATCGTCGTGGATAAAGTTTTTATAATGTCATGTAGATATACAAATTTTATAGGCACTTACACTAAAACTTAGGTAAGTAATGTTATGTATAAATAGGTATCTACCATTCGTGAATTTCTTTTGTTTCGTTATACTTACGTACATAGTACTCGTAAACACGAACAAATGCCTACTCAAGCATTAAGTTATACCTACTTTTGTAGTAACAGTTAACTTAAGGTATTAACTTACATACCTACTCTTTATATTTTGTAGATTTGAAAGGCATAAATTAATTTACTTAAAAATAAACTAAAACACTACAGAAAATAAGTATGACCAATCCGATGCTGTATTTGCTTTTTGATTAATTATAATAAAATAAAAAAATAAGGAACAAATTTTATCCCATAGTCGGTTTTTGCCCGCAGAAGATTAATCTCCCGATGATTAAAGTCAGCTCTCAGCTTGTCTCTGAGCCCAAGGCATATTTTTATATTGTCCTCTAATTTACTCGAACGCCGACCAATTAAATGTAGAAATAAAACGCATTACATCGGAATGTGCTTTAAATTTTCTTATGGAAGAATTTTAATTGGTTATTGCGTAATCGATAAAACCGCAGACCGCGGCATAGGCATGAAGAGTAATTAATAATTAAATAAGAAGTAATTGAGTAGGTGCACGTGGTTTCTCTAAACACACCCTCGACAAATACCAAAACAATCAATTAGAATCACGTGCTTGTAATAACTGGGTCGTCATTGACGTTGTTATTTTGACTTCATTGAAGTTTTTAATATCTCAGCTGTATCATACGATCACATTTACAATAAATGTATAAAACTTCATAAAAAAACACACACACACCCAATCCACGAAGGAGAGTTTGCAAGAGGCGCGCTCCTCGATAAAGCCGCAAGAGTGCGGTGAGAGTGAGACGACGCGCGCCGCCCGCCGCCGCTCGAGTCGCTGTACACACGGCGCAGAATTGTTTGGAATAAATAAAAACAGCGCAAATACACATGTCTTATTTGTTCGGCCGCCTCACCGCGGCCGGGGTCGTGCGTGCTGTGGGTGGTATGTACATTTGTCACCAGTTACCGGGAGCACGAAATGCGAGCACACTTTCGTGCTCTTGTTTCGTGCTCGCGTGTAATTTTATCATACTTCGCCTTTATAAAAACTGGGTGCTAATTTTTTATCTACATAGTCCATTCAAGTAAGCGTGCTATGGCCACGATAGCTTCAAACATAACTCGTGTTAAGTACTTAATTACTGCTAAATAAGCTAAGCGGTACATATATTTTCTGCCGTAAGGCCCTTATTCGTATATCGATTGACACGCATTACGCTGTTGGCCGTGGAAGGGACAGAAACACAACAAGAAGCGTCCCTCTAATAGACGCGGCGAAGGCATAAAAGGCACTTAACCACAGTCGCTTGTTAACGATGCGTGTTTATGTCACAATAAATGACTCCTCCAAAAGAAGCTAACTCTACCACGGGCGCTTGGCTCTGCGGTACTATCACCGCAACCATCGGGCGCTATGCAAATGCAGTTTTTGCGAGCAATCGGGAGTGAAACGCCGGCATCTCCAGTGGGTGGCCTTGTATGCGTCGTACCTACGCTGCAAATTGGAGGAATACCGTGTAATCTAGGGCTACACAAACAACTTCTGCATTGGATTAATTAACCGACTCTTGCATTGCCAACGGGCATTATTTGTTTGAACATGATTATTTTGTGAGAACGCTAAGAAATGTTAGACTTCAATGTAAAATCGTTTATTTGTTCATTATCAACTCTTTTATCCTAGCACTGTTGGATTTCTTATCTCATCTTGGGACGTTTAAGAGTCTAGTCTGCTAGACTGATCAATTGCGGAACGGCTTATTTGTGAGCTTGGTGGGATTAATCTATACTAATAATATAAAGCTGAATAATTTGTTTCGCCCGATATATTCGCCCGATTTGAACATTTCTTTCAGTATTAGATAGCTCATTTATTGAGGAAGGCTATAGGGTATATAACATCACGCTAAGATGAATAGGAGAGGAGCAGCAATTAAAAATATTGCGACAACGGCAAAATTTAGAGCTTTCTTTACGTGCGATAAGTAAATGGTGAAAATTACTCCAAAATCATGTATTATAAAATTGTTCCCCTCTAAAAGTTCTAAATAAAATTCCGCCATAGCATATGTCTAGCTTTTAACGTTAACCTACTATAATGATTTTCATGGTTAACAAAATAGTTTTTAAATAATACATTATTTGAGAAGGTGTTATAATAAAAATGATATTAATCCTTATCCAAATGAAGTAAGTAGGATATGCCGTTCCGGTATCCACGTTACGCCCCTCGGCTTTCACCCGTAGCTCGCCTGTTCATCTTTTTTGTCTAGGTATTTGATTTTTTTTCTTTTCTCTGTGGAGCAACATATAAGCTACTTTCCATCCTAGAATTCCCACAAGGTCGGTATATACGCGGGAAAAACTTTGTGATATACTAATTTCCACGCGTGCGAAGCCGCGAGCACATCTCTCAGTCTGCTATAAAACTGAATCTTACAAGTAACTCTAGGTGTGGCGCTTACTGAGTAATGGAATGGAAATGACAAAACGATTTGTAAAACAGCTAGCTATGCACCTTCGTTCGCATTACTTCTTCAAACACGCGGTAACAATATACCGCTCGTGTTCATAACAACAATAACATTTAGCGTAATTGTAGAGAAATATTTTTATTTATTTATTATTGCGCAACAACTGAAATAAACGTTATTGATTTAAACAGTCGTATCATGTCAGTAATAGCTCGTGCACCATTGTCAGGAAAATTGTATTGTCATTTTCCTATAAATTTGAATTATGTAATGGTTATATAAACACCAACATCAATACCAAGTATTAAATACACAAATTTAACTTGAAATGTATACAAAGATAAATAAAAAAATTATTTTAATCGTGCTATGCTACGTTCGTAATCTTCACGAGTGATATCATTAAATCATTTCACTAATATAAATGAGGCCTAAGTGGTGATGTAATCATATGTTCCAGTGATAACAACAGTTTCGTGTCTTATAAAATAAAAGTCGAGATTGATACAGAATCTAAACATGAGCGGGCGGAATAAATTTTTATCTCTATTCATTGCGCCAACGAAATAAAAAGGGAACAAGAAACTGGTCGTCGCGGTTGTTTTTGTCCTTACACAATCGTTGTTCTAATAAACATCACTAATTTCATCCTCGCACGACAACACAAATGCCCGTCGAACAACACCTAGTTTACATAATATAATATTCAAAATTGCTCTCAGCGCCTGAGTCATCCTCCGTCACAAAATTATGTTCGCTCCGCTTAAGGAGAGGTTTTACCGTGTTCAATGAGTATTCCAATTTTATTTACACCTCGGTTTATTTACATGAAATATTAAAAAAAAAACTATTGTTGTCAAATCATAAAATAGAAATTTGAAATTAGAAGAATTATTAAACTGCAATGAATAAAATGGTGATTTGCAAATAATTATAATATGTAAAAATATTTTTTAAACCAATATGTTCCAGTAGGGGTTTAGGGTTTGTAGCTTTTAAGAATATGCATTAAAAAGTGTCCAATATTTAGAGCAGTGTATTAGAATAATGTTTAAGCTAATATGTACATACGATAAGCCGCATTTTTATGGCAGAATATAAGTGGGGGCAAAACAGGGAACAAAGGATGAAGGATAACACGGGGATCAGCGCCTTAAGAAAGTTTTTTTGCATTTGCTCAAGCGACGGCGAGGCGACAATAAATTAGTTGCGTTGAAATGTTTGTGTTGCGCGTCGGTCTCGGCGCGCGCATACATTAGCGGTGCCACGGGGCGCCCATTGTGTCCGCACTTGCCACCCTCGAGGGCCGTGGGTGACCCGCAATTATGAGATAACATCGCCCCACATGTGATCACTGCTGGCCTAATTCTTAGATCGTCACCATTAAACACCGCACAACAGATGTAACGATTCTATCCTACTACATAGTAAACGCGGCACGCGCGACGCGATTTCTGTTACCCTCCTCAGCTGACTAACGCCAGTTCTACCTGCGCTGGCAACGCAACGTGTGGAATTTCACGAAATTAGCTCGTCTTTCATGATAACTGGACCGATGATTAAGTTTTAAAAAACTTATTCTAATTTTTCCTATTTTACTTTCATATGTAGGTAAGTGTTTAATCTAACCGAGTATGGATTCGATCGCGCGGTCGAGGTTGCGCGTAATTTGGGCTTCGGTCCCGTTCCGTGACTAACAACCAAATAATTGGCCGGCAGGTGAGCCGTTTTATACTCAGACCAAGTGCACTAATAGAATCGTACCAAACATTCTGTTATCCCCCACGAAATGTATTAAAGACCTGGAAATAATGAAATTAGTGGGTACTAGACATGTAGCGAATATTCGCGAATGAGAATATTCGCATATTTTTACATATTCGCATTCGCATTCTCAAAATTTATGCGAATGTTTTGGGAATGTTTTGCTAGTATAAATATCAGAAGAAAAAAAATAATAAAATTAAAATCCATTTATTGCTTTTGTTTTATAATACAACAAAAAGGAACAACCTAGTGATCACATAATCAATTTTCAGTTTCTCATTTGGTATAATTTATTTATTTACTTTACTTTGGGCAATGAATCTTACTAATTAAATTTTCATTAAAATATTAACACAAAAATATGTAATGCGATGAAAACAAACAAAAACAAAATTCTCTAAGGAATTTTCTATCAAAAACTGAATATTCGCATTCGCATTCGCGAATGTCAATAGCGAATATTCGCATTCGCATTCGCGAATGTTCAAAAAGTGACATTCATTACATCTCTAGTAGGTACTCTCAACACTTAGGAAACATTTAGTTCCCAAGCGTTTAAAATATTCAAAAATATTGACCAAGTAGGAAAAGAACTATGAAAAGCAATGAAGCTGGCAGATGTAGGTATAATTCTACCAATACCGGAAGACGGAGGTCAATGCACAAAATTTGTCACTGTCAAGAAAAACATCTGCTCAGCGCTGACGACCCCAGTCTACTCGAACTTACTTACGTTGCTAAACTAGAGCATGATTTTGTGCGTCTTCCAGCCCGTGTAATGCAATCAGCCTTATATATAACATTTTAAATAACATATCCTATAAAATGTCTAATAGTGGCTCGGAGTCCTGATATGGGCTCAGTGTATAGCAATAGGTCCATCATCTACTCTACGATGACAGTGCACTACAATCCCCTACTTATCCTTTTGCGGATTACAGGCGTGATATTACGTTCATATAACACATTTAATCTAGATTATTAGCGTTACAGTAAACACGCAAAGTGCGAGTCGGACGAATTCACCTTCGGTTCAATACGGCCTGCGTGTACTGCGTTTTAGTATTGGTGTTTAGGAATGTCAAGTTATTATTATATCAAAAAGAAAATAATTTTCATCTATTTGCACATAACATCACATCTGTAACCTCCAAAAAGGCGGACAAAGAGAGGGAGTTTCAGCAGTTACTACAACATTTACAGCGTGTACTCAATAATTTTAATTATGCATGCATGCTTGATTATAAATTACTTAAACGATGACTAAAGACACAGACATACTAACACCTATTCATAACGGAATACATGAGTGGTGATAATGACAAAAGCTTAACCAATATATGTATATACACATGCGCAAATGTACACACACATAGACAACCTACAATCAGACAGAGCCGCGGATCGATAGAAAGTAGCCTTCGCAGTGGTATTATTGATTAATATCACAAAATTGAAGTATTAAAATGTTATTGTTTTAGGTGAGCGTGTTGCGCTACCTCATAAACGTTTATTGTACGGTAATAATACAAAATTAAGTATATTTTTTAACGAAATGTACCTGTGCGTGATTGTATGTATCGCACCTACATATATGCTTCGTATCTCTGAATTGGCTACTTATTTATAATTACTCCTGGGATTTATTTCTTCAAAAGTGATTATTCGGAAACAGTTATTCTTAATATGAGTTATCTTCTTATTATGTTGTAAATAGCATATTATATTGTTTTATTTCAACAGTCATACAAATATACCGAATTTAACGGACACAAATTATTTACACTATTCAAATTATTACGGACATCAATAAATAAGATTACTGTCATATCACCTATTTTGTTTTTTTAAAAAAATATACCACTTATAATCTTCAAATGAACAACACTAGAACTTATTATTTGTTTTGTGTCGACACAAAACATTTTAATAATATTAAACCGATTTGCATGAAACTATTCTTTTAACAAACGTTTTCCCTTTCATTGTCAGAATCGAACAACGTGATACAAAGGTTGATAACGTACAAAAGCACACAAATAAAAAATATATGACGAGTATGAGTGAAAGCGAGCAATGCGACGTATAATGCGAATAGACCTGTGACGTCACATCGCGGTGACACTTGTGGGTCTTTAGAGCCCTTAGTGATGTAGATCGTCGACTTTCTAAAGGGTTAAGCACGCGACAGCTGCGACATGAACTTCCGATATTTCTTTAACCCATTTTTTATAAGCAATATGGGAATCTAACACAAAAAATCCAAATGTGCCGTCATCTTTGTTCTATTTTTGAATTTTGAAATTTATAATACGGTTAATGCAAGGTTTGCACAAAACGGTATAAATGATAAATCAAAACAATGTTCTATTTTACATAAAACCAAAATCATGGCGTAAATTATGAAAAAATGTTATTAATGACAATAATAGTTTGTAACGTGTCCATTTATTATTTTTTCACGCTCTAAAATATTTATTTGTGACTATACTATGGTAATAATTTTAATATTATAAAAATGTTTGTTTTAAATTTGGTTATTATACCTAAAAACAGCTACCGTTTTAAATGAAGCTTGAAATTCTTATTTACTTCTCTTTATGTAAGAAATAGGCACGAGGAGCGGTTGTGTTATAAAAAAATTTTTTTTTCTTAGCCACCTGGGATACCACCCGCGCCAGTGTCACAAAAACACAATGAAAAAATTTCATAACATTTGAATATTCCCACAAAAAACAATTAAGGCAGCCGCACCTCACCTGTTGCGGCACGAGATACGACACATTTGCATATAAACTTCATTTTTAAGCCACCCCACGTTATATTCATACTTCGAAAATTTGAATAAAAAAAGATAGGATATACTGATGTTACCTTTGTGTAGATACCTATAATTATTGTCTTTAATATAAGGAAAGAGGTTAAAAAAACGAAAGGTTTTAGAAAGCGAGTGGGTACATAGTTATTTAAAAAAGACATGCTTTTTATACAGAGCTGTATTTTTAAATTTAATTGATGAGTTAACATTCAAGATTGTGCACAATAACGTCGAGAACAAGAATCTACAGACAATATCTCCTTAGGGGAACGAATGTCGATGCAGGTGCATATAAACCCCTGAGGAGTTATATGGAATTCATTTAATTACGCAAACTGATTGATATTCCACTAGCTTTTATTTTATAAGTAGTCCAGTCTGAGAGACTAAGGCCCTTAACCCTGCTCATGCTGAGAGGGATTTTATTCAACAGTTGATCGACATAAAGTTGTTGCAAGCGGCGACAATGATAACATGATTCCGCTTATTGGGAAAATTATAGCAGTGCATTTATTTTACATTGTTTTAGCGGATTTTTAGGCAGTACAAGTTGACTTGTACGAGTCAAAAGTAAGAGCCTAACATGTAATTCGTTTGTCATGCTACACTCTCCAGTCTTCCAGTCAGAATACTTTTAGTTCAACGATTGTCGGTTCTTCAGCAGATATGACAAATCCATTTCAGCTTCAATCTTTTATATTCGATTCTTTGTTGAATACATAATCAGTTTAGAAAACATAGTAAGACACCCTCCGACTTGGTGTCGATCTATGAAAGGCTGCAGATAAGTCGAAAACAGGGCATGATGGCGGTCATGGAACGACGGGGAGTCCTATGTCCAGCATTAAGCTGAAACAAGAAAATTTTGATTATAACTTATAAGTAGAAGTATCAATCCTTTCATATCTAGCCGTTGTCTTTCTAAGAAGAGAACCAGGAAAGGAGGTCAGGAAAGATAAAAATATAAATGGGTATGATTTTTTTATTATTTAGATCATCATAAATATAACGTTAGTCAGCGTTCAATCGCTTTATCAAAACACATAGGTACTACGTGTAATGCAATCACCGTAGTATATTTATAGGTAATTTCTTAAACTGTTACCCGTTTCTAAAATATAAACGATAAAATACGACGCCAACAATAATAATTTCAATACGACGAGTGTTCCATTGTCTATAGAAATGTTCTAATAGCGAGTGGACACAGTAAATACGCGTTCATCTGCCATTGTCGCTGGGAACAATTCGCATGCTGTGAATGCCTGATGACTAATTGAAACTAGATGAGTAGGTGTTCTAGCCGCATCGCAAACACTGCTCGCTCGCGATACTGAAATCACTCAACCAGATATAGATGGGTTACTCGATGAACGCTCGTTTCAGATCTGCCGTCATCAAAGCTTTTTATCTTAACACTGTTTGCGAATTACACACGCTTGAAGTACATTAGGAAAACCTTGTAAGTTTTCCTATCCTTTGATAATGTTTACACATATTTATAATAACAATAAATTACAAGGGAAATAAAATCTGTAACTGAAATCTCTTTGAATATAGTAGTTGTCTGTATTATGTGCATAAAATAGATTTAAAAAACTGTACGTTTCTTCACTGTTCATACAAAAACTAATGACCCCATTTTAACGCACTTTGGTGTGGAGATACTTCACGAATGGGGTCAAGATATAATATGGCGATACTTACGGCAAGAGTATCTATCATATCTATAACGTCGCGAGCGAATTGACGGGTAAGGACTTAGAAAAAAAAGTAAAATGGATTCCATAATTCCAGAAGAGAAAAGAAGAGGAATTTATTTACACTCCCACGAAATATTTGTGATGTAACGAAAATATCACACACACAATAAGCAAAGGAAAAAAATGATTTTTTATCGTACTAACATATTCATGAAACATTTCATATTAGAATAACAATAAATCTTTCTCTTTATAGTTGACATGCTTATAAGCTATTTGTACCATTTTTCGCTCTACCGACCACATACGACTCCTAATGAAGATAACTACGTATAAAGCATTATACTCTTGAAGGAGCGCGCGCGCCGAACATTCTGCGGTTTGTGGCTGAAAAAAATTCAATACATGCACTAAGGAGTGAGTATCCTCAAATGAAAAAAGACCTTACTGCTTACAGCATAAGACTGCAAGTTCCTTTTGAAGGTTCCTAGCGGTGCCATTATGCGATATCGACGTAAACAGGTGCGGCGGCGCTTTGAAAGCATGATAACCACCGATCTACGCATTGATACAAATTGCCTCTTTAGTGTACGGTCTGCAAAAGCAACGTCTCCCAACTGCCATACATCGACATTGTTTAGGATTATTTTGCATAATGTACATAACTGTGTATCACTGTTTTTATATGGAAACGTTGAAGGATATTTTAGCGTTGTAAATTATAACTATTATAAATGGAATAGTTTGAATTCGCTAGATCGTCACTGGCATATTATTCTTTCTGACTGCTGGGAGACAGGTGGGATGTTCTATTCCCAACTAAAATGTTCGCGAGATGTACACAATTGTGTGGTCCATGTTAAGCGTAAAGTTAGTTACACGTGTGGTTTCTTAGCTATATGGCTATCATAGTCAGAGCTACAGATTCTGTCTAGAATGCTATTTATTGTCGAGTGGTGGCGAACGCGAATGCCGATCGATAGGTCCCGGGTTCAAATCCCAGGCCGGGCACTGTTGGATGTTTCTTATTTAGACACGTAAATGAAATTGGAGAAACGTGGGAATGTACTATTCCTCCTGTGCCTAACTTTTCGGAAATTACAGTTATGATATCACATGATGCTATAGAGTTCTTAATAATCTCTGTTACAAGCATGTTTTAAGTCGCCGTTAAATATTGTACCATATTCAATTTGCATATCTCTTCTTTTTTTCCAATTTTTTGTAGGAATGATAAATATATGTTGTGGTTTAACTGACATATATTTTTTCGATATATTGATAAATGATTGAAGAAACTTATTTCTGGAAAGGAATGAAAAACTAAACAAATGAATCCGCTAAATAATTTAATTATTTATATTTAATAATTCATACAGAAACATTGGAGAAATATTATTAAACTCCTCAAATATCACATGTAAGTGATTGTTCCTATACCAACAACTAACGCCACTTTTTTTACATCGCATAGAAGACTAAATTGCTTTATCGATTCTTCTTGCAAATATCATGAAATAATAAAATAATTGCTTATAGCTAATATTTTACAATCGTAAAATATCACTCCAGATATTTTTCGGAATTTAACGTAAAACCTTATGAAATTCCTTTTTATGAAACGTGTCATTTTCATATTTTATAATTAGAAAGTATTGAAATAAAATTGTACAACCCATATAAAATTATTAAAATAAATATAGTTATACAATATGAGCGAAAATAATTTATTAATGAGATTAAAAGATGTTTAATAACCATAATAATTTAAGCCTAAAAAGTCCACTGTGTGAAATAAATTGTTATCACATAAATATTTTTTGTACCAGTCACCATACAAATTTAAGCGAGTAGACTTGTCCATTGAAATGGTCGTACATAACTCAAGCGAAGCGACGGCGACAAACGAAACTGCAAGTGACATTAATTCGGCCGGCGTGCGCCACCACGCTGTCGCCCGCGGCAAGAGCTCGGCGGCGAGACGCGCCCGCCGCAACGGGCCTCCCTGAGGCTGGTCGGCTACCGAATCTATGGTTGTTGTATGCGAACATTTAGAGTATTTCGCATATATTATCTCGTCGGTATTCGTAACAAGATCGAACGCTTCGAATGATTCAAAGGTTATCGTAAACAAAGATACTTCATATTATTATATGAACTTATTTCTATTAATGATTACAAAATTAAATATGATCAAGGTTTTTGTCTCTTCTACTTCAACAAAGACAACTGAAGTGTTATTTTATTAATATTTAAATTCTTTTTTAACTTATGTTTTTTTCCTACCCTTATATTGTTCCACTGTTGGAACATATTTTTTGCAATATGATTTTATATTTATATTTATTTTTATTTGTATATTTGTTATAATTATCTACATACAGTACGCGAAAGGTAACCGTCGTAATTAAAAACAACACTAAAATTAATAAAATATGACTCGACAATTATAAGAGAGTTCATAAAGGCACCAACTTAAGTAACGACAAAGTGTCAAAGAAAAGCAATCGTCTGGAGAACAATTCTCCGTGCAGCCGACAGTCGACATGTGTGATTACAATGATGTGTAAACTCAGCGGCGAATCACAGTGATCGACACGGGCTCGGAGTAGAGCACGCGGGGCTCGCGGTAGCGTGGCCGCGGGCGCCGCGCCTCGTGCCGGCCGCGGCACGATTTCCTATGCAAATCACTCTGCCAAAACAACGCGCAGCTAAAGGGTACGGTTCACTGAGTGGACTGGTCGGTCGGTCGGTGTTATGGTAGCGAGCGCGACCGCTGTTCCAGTGCTCCTGTCGTCTGTCCCCGTATTGTGCAAATTACTGTTGGGTTCGCATCATATTCCTAGTAGCAGCATGGAGTGGATTTGTGTCTGGTGTATGACAACAGATATCTGATTCCTACTGTAAACTGTACTACACTTGATGATGTAATGTTATGTTCGATGAGAACCCAGCGAGCCAACAGTATCTATTAGCTTCGGAGACAGCTCTTCCATTCACCCTCCTTGTCTTCTCCTAGCGTTTTGTCTTTCGATCTTCACGGATATTATACCAACAACTTTTTTTGCTACGTCTACAAATTACAGCCAATGGATCATCGCCTTAACACCGACCGCTCATATTCGTATCATGCCAGTGTTTTGACCGTTCGCGTGTTCGAAACTTCAAACGAACGATGCACCCAGCATCCATGCCCTCGGGATATTATTTTCCGAACTTCCTTTTTAGGTATCGATTTCGTTCAAAAATTAAGGATATATTAAAAATTAATAGCTGTAAATCGTGTGTAATAGGATGTACGTGGAAATTAGATTTTAAATGTTACAGGTTTTTGCGTATTCATATCAAATAATTACAGCGATCTTTTAAAATAATTATATAAACGATACCATAAAAAAAGTTCATGTTCAATTGGATTGGAACAAAATTAAACTGTCGATTGTGAGTAGCAATTAATGTAACTGATATTCCACAGGACGCTGGTGTCTTGTCATAACTGGAAGGTTAAAGTTAAAGCCCACAGTGCACCGCGCGGTCCTATTAGAAAACATTATATGGATAACTTACAATGTATTTCATCATCGAGTGATATTTAATGAGAAACACGCACTCAACACCTGCTTATAAAGCAAAACACGAACTTATAATTCAATCTGCAAACCTCGAAAATGCGAGACTGAGCTGAAACCATTCATTAGAACAAATTAAATGATCAGATAGATCGACATACATTAGCGTTAAAAATAATTGACCCTGTAACATACAGTTTCATTACGGATGCGATACTAAATACAGGTAAGTCGTTTCATTAACGAGTTTTGAAAATGGAATCGCAGAGTAGCTCGGATTTCTGAGAAAAAAAAAATGAGTAGTAACAAGTAAGTCAAGTGCAGATATGTTTTGGCGCCCGAGCCGAGTCGGCAAGGCCGCGGCCGGTCAGTCACGGACGCGGCGCCGACGTCTAAGACACGTGCGTAACGTTGTGTAATGCGAAGCGTACACGTGAATCACCGCACGTGAATCACTTTCACGTCATTATCTCGCAACTCGCTCTAACGAGGGAATATCCTGATTGTGTAATATATGCCGAAATGCCTTCTAACTAAATGTTTATGTAGCTCATTCGGATATATTTCGTTGCGAGTATTTATGTTTCACAAAGGAACTCTCTGTTGACGATAGATGTTTTTTTTGGTGTTTAAAATGTTCGATGTCTAAATACATAAGTAGATAAGTTGTTTGATGCCAAGTAATGTAGTACCAAATTATCCGAATGGAATTACCGGGCGTTCAAGTTGGGGGAGAACTTATAATTGGTAACCGCTTAAGCCTCCAGATCACTTACTCGTATAAACAGGACTCAAGGTGTATCGTTCGTGGATCGCCGTGGAAGGCCCAATTTGTCGGCGCTACTAAATCATTGGATAAAAGCGCCGCCGATCTAAATCGATTTGTCCAAATTATGAGAGCGGCTGTCGGATAATGCGCCCAAAGGTGCCCGCGCCTGCCGTCCTCCCGATATCCTGTTTAAATATTGATCCAAAGAGAGAACAAAAAATATTTTTAGCAACATTCATAGTTTATTATTGACGTTCTATTTTTAAATGATACATCGCACCGGTCCTTTTCGGAGTCATTGGCATGATTGAAATGAGTTTTAATGAAAGAAAACTGACGTAAGTGGTATAAATGTATTGGAGGTTAAGGCTTTTTTATTCGGGTATGTAGTATTATACATACATAAATGTTACACTTATTCAACAAAGTTTAAAGTAGATACTAGTATGACCGAGACTGCAATGACAACCTGCCATCAAACATCTATGGTAGCATTTTACGAGATTTTTAGTGTGTAAAGAAAATAACAACTCGGTAAAGTAGTTGTCTCTGCATCTGTGAACATTGACTACCCAGAACGAGCCATTGGTGACAATCAGTTTATTTGGTATTATTGGTATTGTTTTAGGCCCTGGGTGATAACCGTGTAGTACATTTTGAGGTATTACATGAGACGAGCAATATAAAAGTTTCCCTTGTTACATTTCGAAATGTAACTACATCGAACTGATAGGAGATTGGAGCTAACTTAATAATCCGAAATTCCACAAAGGAGAGGCTAAAGGTGGCTAGGGCAACAGCCGCAATGACTGGCACTAATGATTTGGGGGTAAATTAAAAAAAAATGGTATCAAAAAACGCAGAGACTCCGTTACGCCAGGCGCGCCATCTGTTGGGCTTGTGAAACACACGCCGCGCTCACTGACCAATATCGAGGGTATGTCAAAACATTGGGCAAACATTGATCTTTTAAGGGTCTTCGCCCTTACCCACTATATATATTCAAAACCATGTAATTAGAAGGATTAACCTGTGTTTAATCTTCGTGTAAGATTTGTATAATAGAATGATATCCACATACAAGTGGTTATTAATATAAAATGATATGTCAAGCAAATCGCAAAAAGTCATTTAATTTTATAAACAACAAAAAAAAAAAGTTTGCCGTTTTAAAACAAAATTTTCCGTAATCTTCATTCATTTTGTTTTACTTCGTGTTTGTTGCACCATTTGATGATCCAAACCGTTTTAATGTTATGAAATCGAATATCTCTTAATATCAATAAGCGAGACATTAGTCACAGCCTCATATCCTCTTAAAAACTGAATTTTTATACTTACACTTCCATAAGCCACGCATTATCTGTATGGGAGTGTCCAAATATAGTGACGTTAACCTAGCTATGAAATTAATTTTCTAAACATTTTTTTCCGTCGGCTCCGCACGGTGCTTTTGTCCTGACATAAGGTCATTACCACAGCCACCTCGCCAAATGACGGCATAATGAGTTTCGAATTGTGTTAACGCCGTTTTGTGAATAAATATTGAGCAAATTATGGACCTCCTGGCGCCCACCTGCTCCACTTGCTAATAGTTACCGGCCCATGTGTTGACTGATAACTGGTGATACCATGCCGGTTTACTTTTCAGGACTTTTGTGGAATTTTTGACGGTTTAGTACAAAAAAAAAATCTTTTATCGTATTTTACACATGCACATTATTATTGTTATTGTACAATGAATATTCAATTTCATAATTAATTTCAAAACTACTTATCCTTGAGGGACCTGATGTGAAGATAATGTATGTATGAATTTTAAAATTATTCGATTTCAATCTTTTTTTCAAATCATTAAATTTTGATTATCAGACTGAATAAGACAACCAGTAGCTACTGTAATTGTATATTTAAATCAATTAAAGCTATAGTTTTGAGTTGTACCTAATGCAAAGTGAGATAACAATGCTGGATTACAAGAATTTGTAAGTAGGTATCAGACATAGACATCGTCATGTCCTTAGGGGTCACAAGAATACTAACACCGATAATTTTGTTTTTCTATCATGTTGACTAACATAACACGAATTGATACACTTGTATGCAATATTAATTCTAAGTGCAGGCTGACTGGCTAGTATTTTTTGATTTTAATTGTTATATATAAAAAAAAAATATTTCAGGAAACTATACAACACTATACAAGAGAATCTACTCAAGCAGAAAAATTGATAGTGTTTGTTTAATTTTTGTCATTTGTATCTCCAAAATTGCATAGACTATCTCGTTGGTCGCGTTCGTTGCTAATGCTACTGCCGATCAGGAGGGCCCGGGTTCAGACCTCGAGTCCTGGTATTACTGGATTTTTTTAAATTTACACCTTGTAGTAGTGTCTCGGAGCCTTGATGTGGGCCCGACGTATGGCGACAGCCTCACCACCTATAACGTTGTGGGACGTAAACGTTACTGCTGAAACCTGGAAGTGTAGATACTACATACCTCTGCCTACCTCTTCAGTAATTACAGGCGTGAATTACGTTCTTACATTGCAAACGTAATGAAATAAATGTTATTAATACTCTTTGCTATGAAATGCCAATTCGCGTTCAAATATTTTTTTACTTCCAAGTTGGCGAACCTACTACTGTTAGGGCCCGTTAAGAATTTCGCTCGTGTTAACAACGCGTGAAATATCATTAGCGAGGATCAAACACAGCCGCGCCATCTGTCTCAGACACGCTACATTTTTAATCCATGTCTTCGTTCTTTCGTTTGCTGTTAATATATTACTTGCATAAATCATAAACAAATCTGTCTAAAGTATACTAACACTGTTCAAAATTAAGTGGAAACTCTTTTTGAAACGTAATGAATCACTTTAGAAAATAAATATTTATCTATGTATTTATTTACTTATTATTTAATCACAGATGTAAAAAAAAATGGTGATTTAATGTGTCCAAGTAATTTAAATTTATTTCACAAAAATTTAGTTTCGTAACGGTCGCTTTTCTGACTTATAAATGTAACATCACTCCTGTAATTCCCGATGAGGTAAGCAACGGTGTGTAGTATGCGAGTATATGTACTATAATGCTTGTTTCACCTGTTACGTTCACCTTCCACTATGGAATAGTATTTTTTTACTACGGCTTTAACCCTCTCATTCTGAGATGAGACCCATGTTCCAGCAGTGGACATTAAAAGGGAAAAAATGGAATATTTTATTGCGATATACCGGGCACATTTCCGCAACTAGAGAATGTAAATTTAAAAAATCTAGTAGGACCCGGTCCGGGATTTGAACCCATGACCTCTCGATCGAAATATGTGTATAAATATGTACCTATTACAACCAACAACAATACATTGTTAAGATTCATTATCTGAAATCCATGCTGAAGCCAACACCTGAAGCGGATTAAAGGAACGCTTAAACACTTATTGCCAACCCAACAGATGTTCGGACCAATAACGGTGAAACGATAACAACTCACCGTAGCCGATAATAAAACTATTTAATGTATTCAATGTTTTCTTTTTGTTTACGTCAATGATCATGTTGAAAGTAACTAGTTGCAAGAAAGTTCATAGACAATAGACCCGACACCTGGTACGTCAACATGTGTTTAGACTTATCTCTTGTTTCATAAAAAAATAAGTTAATAATAGTTTGTTTCGGTGAATTAAAAACAGATTGTTTTCGGCTATTATTCTTCTTAGAGAAATTTATTATCAATATTCCTTTTCAACGCGAATTCCTAATCCTAAATTTCACAAGTACAGACGTATTTGACGTAATGGTAAATATTAAAAAAAACAAGATAAAATGTAGTGTTACAGAAATGTCGTTTAATATAATAACTTAACAAAAAAATCATATTATTAATATGTATAATGTAATTAAATTATACATTTTTTCACATTTTACTTACCTCAAATTATTTTAGTTATTATAATGAATATTTGTATCGTAATTAGCAAAATAAAAAAACGTTTTATGTTTGTTTTTTGTGTAGTAAAATTTGCAACAATTTTTTTATACCTAATAGAAGTAATTTAACGGATTGCAAATATTTATAACCATAATTTCGACATTATTAAAAAAATTGAAACTATTAAAATTTACGAAGTAAATGCAGAAATTGAAAATTTTACATTTTTTCTTGCCGATTGTTTCGGAGTTGTACCAAGACCACTCTCACAACACAATTCAACGCGACGAGACAATAGTGAATGAAGTGCAGAATTAGATTTCTTATTATAGCTTTTGATGTGACTTCAACACAGAACGTTTCTGAATTTTAAGAGTAACACTTATAAATAGTATTTCGATATTCATATCATTTTTTTTAAAATGCTGTTGTTGTATTGTTTATATTACGGTACAATAGGTAGTGTTGCCATCTCACTGAACTTTCCATATTGCTAGATATTCTAAATGTACCGAGATATAATTGATGTAACATTTAACATTTGATTCCTAAGACACGGGCGCGAATCGTGTCTTATTCCCTATAGCGTAAATACAGTGTACATTTTTTGTATTTATTTAGGTAATTTTATGTTTATTTAACCTTTTATATTTATTTAATCCAGTACACTGGCAGACGGGATACCAATAAAATACTATAAATGGATATCGTGGCCAGTTCGTTGCTTTTATTTGTATTAATAACATGTGCATACATATTATTATACCCAATGGATTAATAATCGAAATAAAAGTTGTTTAGTTTTGTTGATTCGGCGACGGCTCATCAAGCGAATTGAGTGCTGTATTTTTAAAATTTTGACACTGTTCTCAAATCAACATAATTCTGTAAAATTAGTGCCGTGTACGCTAATCTAACATATAAATTTACTTTAAGCGGATAAACCAATGTATAAAGTTAGAATATATCATGAGGTAGACATACCGTTATTATTTTTTACATTATATCTTATTTCTTAAAACTTAACACTAACTTATTACTTTAAAATATTTTAATTGATTCACTGAACAGTGAGAACTCCGTCTTATCGAATAACTACATTTGGCCTATTATTATGAATTTGCCACTATTAAGAAATAGTTGACAAATACTTTGTTGCCTGTCTGCTCAAATGATATCAAGCGCGGCAGTTGAATGGAATTTCAGACATTATATTTCATTCTACATTATATTTCAGAGATGCGAGATTCTATCGGATTTTTCTTCTAGTCGAATTTTGTAGTAGTATCTCCGAATTTGGCTTTCTACTCGGTGTATAAACATAGTTTCACCAGATATTCCATTATGGTACTTAAACGTAACTGATGACAAATTGGAGTACACTATATTCCTCTGCCTACCTCTTCGTTGGCTACGTGGTGTTATGTTTTTTTGTTACTTATATATAACTATTTTTTTTTTGTTGACACACATTGAGAAATTAATAAAAAGTAATGGGGCAAAAAAATTGTTACCAATGAATAAGACTTTCGTATTTATTATTATTTTTACATTATCACCCTGAGTGGGATGGCGGAGAGCACCAAGTACTAAATATCGTAATCGTCACACAGCTGATGTTCCTTAATCTACATTTTTAATTTCAAACCTACATATACGCTGATTTGGGATACATCCGAATCTTTAAAAACATTTATAAAAACGACTTCGAACCCACGTAATATCTTAAATCATAAAATAAAAACAAATTACTTCAACCCTCGGAAGTTTCGTAACCATAGGAAACGGAACCGCCCTCTCAAATAAAACAATATAATTCAACCACTACTCCGGTCTAGCAAAAAAAATTATTCCGTGCGTTCGACCGCACGAAAACGAAACTATACTCGACAGACTAAACGACCGACGAACGAATCAGTCCGCTCGAAGCAACGGTCGGGGTTGGATGTGTCACGCCCGCACGCATTGTTGATCGCGTCGCGTCTTTACGTTCGAATCACTATTTGAAATTAGAATATTTTCAAACAAATAAAACTCATCTACCTCATAGCGTTAAATATAATAGTGACTTTTAAAGTGCAGTGATCTTAGTTATAATTAATTTCATAAAATATTAACAAACTTATGCAAGTGGAACTTCAGAAATCGAAAATTATGGGTAAGTTCGCATAAATTTAAGGTTATGACAATTGTAAATATTGTCAGTATGTTTTCTATTGGTTGTAATTCAGTGCAATGTTTATTTTTTGAATTGAATATGATATATATTGAATTTACTTTTGCTAAACTGGACGGTTTAAGTATCTTTATTGTGTTTAACTGTTAAAATGTTGGTAAAGGTGTTTCAATAAAACATAATTTTATTTCCATTTAGATCGAATTTAAAGAGGATTACTTTAAGTCAATAAGCCGGTAATTAAAAAACACTATGACGAATTTTAATGACACCTAATAAATAAAATATGTTATATGATATTGGCAGTTAAATTACTGTAAATATTTAAATTGCTGTAAATATTGAATGTGACCTCCTGATTGCAAATGTTATAAATAATATCTAATATATGTATTTTAGATATGTATTGAGTATTTTCAAATTTGGGTTACTATTTACATTCTATAAATACCTAACTAATGAAATTAATTTATATATTTAATTTATAGATTTTATTTTAATCTTGCTATCAATAAAGAAATAGTTGGTTTTATATTATTTAAACCAAATCTGGTAATAATTTATTTATCCATTTAATCTATGTCTTACTAATCACAGATAAGAAATAAAGCCCATAAATAATTCACCTAATTTTAATAAGTACCATAACCTACATTATATGTATAAATCTGGATATGTTTATGTCATACATACTTTATTACGTTTGTTATTGAAATTTCCAATTATTCTTCATTTTGATCCTTAACATATTTTTTTAATTACATGATTATCAACGCACCTAACTACGTGTAAATACAAAATTGCGTTTCAATTAATAAACGTATAATAAAAATCAATGGAAATTATTTTTTAATATGTATACCCTAAGGTAATATGGCTAGATGATCTTAAAATCACTTGGCTCGAATGTTTCGTTGGTCGTGGTTGCAAGTGCGATTGTCGATCGAAAGGGTCCTGGGCTTAGATCTCGGTTTTGACACCTTGGATTGTTTATACTTCTTCTGGTAGTAGCTCGGACTCTGGACAATTGCCCGGTGTACGATAATGGTCTCACCACCTATTCCATAGTGGAACGTAAACGTAGCGGGGTAAACGTAGGTGTACGTTACTTACACTACACTGCTCTGTTTTTTCTCTCCAGGGATAAATTCTAATAAGTAATCGTAAAAAAGTTTTAATTAGGTTTTTACAATTGAAATTCTAGCTTTGAAATTCTTGACTTGTTCTGTTGTATACAAACATTAATTACATATTTTAGCCTAGGTATATTATGTATTAGGCTTGAAGTACAAGACGTGCGAATTTTTGTTTTTTTCCTTTATTATATTAGTGTTAAATGATTCAATTATTAATGGAAGAAATTTTTACTAGATACAAGTGACATATGTTGAGATCAATAATTAGCGCGCGTGCTCGAACTTAGTGTATATTTTGAGAATGCTGTCCGCAAAGTGAACTGTATTCTCAGTGACTCTAAATCTTCTTGGGAAAAGAGAAGACAAAAATCGATGACTTCTGTGTTATTCGTAATCGGAGTGACGAATTCATGTAATCGATTGAGAAGCATTCGGTCCGATATCGACACAAAATAGTTAATTCTTTTCACCTAAAATCACGAGCGTACATAATCGCCTGGGAAACCCAGACTGATTTATGCTCTATTTTTTATGTGGAGCAAATGCTATTAACTTCACGGTACGACACTATTGATACGAATCTTACTTATACAATCGGAGTTTCGGACAAACAAAGAGAAATTAGAAAAAAAACGGACGACATTTTTGGACGAAATGTATTTTTTTATAATTTAAATAACCTGTACGATACAATTCTACACATTACGATGTTCCTCTGTTACGTATTAAAATGACACTATTGAAACGAGTCTGAAAACTTAACATCACGCCTGCTATCCCCGAAGCTGTAGGCAAAGAATTATAGAACACTCCCACGTCTCACCAATTAAGTTTACGTCCCACTTTGGAACGGGGGTGAGTCTATTCCCGTACTCCGGGAATACAAATTAATACTAATCTCGCGGTTAAAATATGAGTTATGTTAAAGGAAATAAAAAATATATAGTATGTCAGGTTTACAGTTTCATTAATTTCTCTTTTATTCGTTTTGTTTGAAGATTGTCCTTCTGCTAGCCTTGTAAATGCTTTACCTACAGTTCTTATAATATAACCGTGCTCAAAACGAAATGATCATTAATTAATTAAATTCCATGTTATTTTGTAGTATTATCTCAAGTTATTATGTATAAAAAACATATCAAATAACCAAATACATATGATATTTGGCAAACATTTGTATTCACAACCATTAACAGAAGTCTGAAGGTTACTTGCGCGCACTTGTCAAGACAAGCTCCAGCACGCGCCACCTGGGAAGACCTGTCCGATACAATTACGATACATACGTCGACAAGAAAGGATATATATACTAATTTTATTCGTAGCCTTGAAATATCTAATGGACACAACATTTTAAGAAAATTAAAATGTGTCTCGATTATTATATTTGCGCCTGAATATTTCAGTATTTCCTATACAATAAGTCTATTACTATATAACAGAGCATGTTGACGCGAATGCCTCAGTCAGTACATTTACTTCCCCCTTGCAAAATGTATGGAGTACTTTCACGGCATCGTAATAATGCAAAGAGACTCGAAGAGATTAGAACATAATGGTGCGGAGGTGGGCGCGTGGGAACGCTCCCAGCGTTCACGTGCCCGACACATCACTTAGCCACACCAAATCTAACGTAAATTCCATGTAACAGTTCTCGAGATAAAACCCTATTAAGAAGTTGCGAGGAAAAGAAATCATTGTTGCATTATATTAAACAATCAGCCAACCTTCTCTGATACCGGAAAATGTGATAATTGTGTAACAATTATTAATTTCTAAGGAAAATATCGCAGGAATACCTATTACATTAATTTTAAAAAATAGAGCTGATATTAAATTCGACTTGTATTTATTATGGACAGAAACAGTACGTCTACATCTCTTGGACATGCCCGAAAAATATTAGCTGTTAATTCCTCGATATCCTTATTCATATTCTCTGTACGTACGTACGTAAGCCTTGATCGGATTTTAGATGACTTAATATTTAAAACAAAAGCACGAAACAAAAAAAATATGGATATGATCGAATCGAGTCCGTTGCGCATATAATAAACAGATAAATCACGAATAATAATGCGGGCCATTGAAATGTGCGGTGCGTCGCGTAGGCTCGCGCGCTCGGTCGACGGGCGACGGCAATGGTGCCCGGTTAGCGGTTCCGGATACGTATCGGACGTGTCGGATGTCGGCGTGAGTCACGC
Organism: Mysoria ambigua; assembly: GCA_018245875.1. Classification (NCBI taxonomy): domain Eukaryota; kingdom Metazoa; phylum Arthropoda; class Insecta; order Lepidoptera; family Hesperiidae; genus Mysoria; species Mysoria ambigua. The sequence goes on along the minus strand of DWEI01000082.1, from coordinate 4,087 downwards.
GGCGCCCACGCCGGCCCGCCGCGCCCACCGGCGCCCACTGGCGCCCACCGCCGCCGACCTGTGCAACTGCGGAAACGCACTCTATTATAATGATAATCGACCATCAATTAACCTTTACGCTAACATTGCACGGTGATATTAGAAAATAAATCTATTTTTGTCCGAGCAAATTGGCTTTCATATTTTTTTTAGGACACAAAAAAATATTGCGCGAAGTGTCAAAATTAATTGCTCCCACTAGCTAAGAGATCCGTCAGGACAGTTTGTGTTGACGCGATTGTGTGGACACCGTGCATGATAATGCTTCGCGGCTTCGAGCTCACTCGAATTTATTTCAGTAAAGAGTTGGTATTTCTGTACGGAAAAAAACATCTGCGACTACTCCTTCACTCGTCCCTACTATATTAAAATTAGTATAGTACTATAGTAAACTAAATAAAGTATTATCAGCTGATCAGACGTATTCCCAGTCCAATCGATTTGTTTACAAGCCACCCCGTTCTGTTCTGTATGAAATATGCTTAAAATATTCAAATACTTATTTTAAAGCTATTCGTCCGTGAATCGTATAATTTTATTACAATCCATCACTCAACAATTGCCCAATTTGAAAATAAGAAAATACTTTGATAAAAAACGCATTGTATATTTATATAATTTATTAATTTAATAAGTACGCTTGTAACAATAGACAGTACATTAAATTGTTTAGCGATATACATACGTCGCTTTCTAAATGAGTCGCGGATAGCGGCGGCCAGATTTAGCGGAGTCTGCGGCGCGTCTAGGCTATTTGGGTTTTGGCATTGGACAGTTCGCATCTCGTGGGAATCCGAGTTGAACGACTGCGCCTGTCTCCTGGATCGCGACTCGCGAAGGGGTGGACTACGTGTGCCGATTTATTGAATTCAATAAACTCGTCAATCGAATTGAAATCGAATGATTCACAATGATGATTAGCTTAATTAATTTGTTTTCTAGTTATTCTACTAACATAAGTTATTGCTAGCTTATATAGGTCGGAAATAATATCAGTCATTTGCCGTTTAATGTGTGTGGTCCATCACTCATTTCATTATGACGTATGTACTAGAGCCGCCGACATGACTCCCCCCTCTCCCCTGCTGCTACCGTTCACTCAGTTCGCAACCCTAGTTCACTGTGAAGCCCAGTTCGTGCAACATAGTACATATCGAATGATCGTTTTGATTCGCATTGAATAGCTCGTCGCTATAGGTACAGCTCTACCGGTGCAGTCGTTCACCGCGCGGCGCCGCCCACTGCCGCCGCCTCTCACTCTGCCTACAAGCCTGTCATAGCGCAATACGTTATGTCACTATCAAAATTTGTCTCCACATGTCAATATTAAGCAATGACGAACACCAAATCTGTAATCCGTTGTTATTTAAAATCGTCAATCGTGTATATAAGGACGTCCGAATAATTACAATACCATATAGTTCGTGTCGAATGAGCTGTTCCTCAGCACGCTCCTCAGTTGTTCACCCACGGCCGTCGCCTCTCGCTATGCCCACTGCCTTCGCTGTAACATCATGCATTACATCACTGGGCGTATCTAAACAGTTGGTCTATTCATTCATGAAATGTATTACGACGAAATTTACTATTTGTTATGTTTTTTATTTTATTTTATTAAACATTTTTCCATATTTATTTCAGAATATTGATTTAAATATGTATAAGAAATGCTGAATTTTTACGATGAGGACCTAAAACGGATAATTTAATTTATCTTTTTCATAATATCTACTCATAATGATTATGCGACGAAGTCCTTGTGTAAATTATACCCACGGTTTTCATATACGAGAGGAAACTTGTAACGAAATCGGAAATTTTATGATAAAGAAGAAGAATAGCGGTTCATCGTTGATTTTTTTATTTTGAGATAGCCCAACTGATCTCTAAAATATCTAGAAAAGTTGTTTCTGAATTGTCCGCCGATCGCAACTAAATCGCGGCGGCGGCTGACCCCTGTATAGGTCCGAAACTGATCGGGCTATCTCAAATTAAACTCACCAGACATGACTCCAACCAGTACATAATCATTCATGTACATGGCTACAAAAAGTTCACTACTATAACATGGGTCGTTGGAGAGCTCATTATGTTTGAACACCAACCTGAAAAGATTGACCGCGGCACTGATTTAAGGGTGGCGGCGGGGTCGATATTCATTGGACGCGCGCCAGCCGCCGCCCGCCGCGGCTCCGCCGCGACACCCAAATCCCCCGCCGGCACTTACTTACATGTATATTTCTATTTTATCATAAAACTAACATAACTAATCAAGCATAACCAGTCACACTCACACACATAACACGAGCGATGAATATCGTTTCGTTTTTACTCTCTCTATTTCCACAAAGGGATAGGCAGAGGAGTTTAGTGCACTCTCATGATGCGACTATTATGTTATACGTCCATAGAATAGGGAGTGGGCCTTCAAAGTAAATTCTTTCTAGACCTTTCTAAACCTTTACGTTTTGATAACTTATGTTTTACACTTAGCTTTCTAATTCATGTAGCAACATTTAATGTTCTCAATTAATACAATTTTCAATATATGTACTTTAAGAATTATAAAAGCATAAACGTCGCAGTAAAAATGCATTCAATTCAACAGGGACGGATTACATGCATTAATTTTAATTTTATATTGAAAAACCTGACCAACCAAATTATAGTTTTGGGGGTGGGTCAGTGCGTTGCGATGGATATTGGTGGCTCGCCTGCGTCGCGGACGTCGCCGCAAACATAACTGAATAACTTTATAAAACTGTACGATATCACGCGTATCGAAATATGTAGTTAACCATTAAATATTTATCCTCAGCAACAAAGCAACCTACGATTCTTTGGTACTAATCTCTTTTTTCTTCAGTATTTGTTGCAAGTTCCCTTGTATTTTCTATGTTATAACTGGGCTTGGATCTGTTCACAATACTCAAGAATACTCGAAGTAATACACCATCTTAGGACTAAAACTTGGGAAATCTTAACAACTGTGAATAATGATTAAATTAAAAATTATACAACGATAGTAAATCATCATTTAGAAACTATTTTACTTTATTGTCATTTAACTGTATGATCTATGATCTAGTACGCAGATGTAGGTACATAGATAGGTTAATAGAATTAAACTGTACCATTTGCCTTGGACCTAACATTGAGGCCTACGACGGCGGTACGATTATATAAGAGCGACAGACGTTGAAAAACTTGGTTCTAACAATATCTTACAACGGGTGATCTTTACCGCTTATTACAAAAACAATTTTATTACAAAATTAAAATAATAACGACACATCGAAGACATTAAACTAATTTGATTTATATGATATATATAATGATATACATATATTGGTCTTTTATATTTTAATGTAATGGTTGGAAAATTCACATTTTCTTCATGTATCTTAATTATGTTTCCTAATCAAATAGTTATTATTAATAATCTAAGATTATAAAGTAAGGGAAAGTACTATAATTTATGAGCATAATAAATCTCCCGCTCTCGACATCTTAATATTTCTCTCAAAGATAGCAATAACATTATCACTGGAGAGTCACTAAAAAATACGTTTAATATGAATATGTAAAACATAATATTGGTGTAATTCTAAATCACAGTGCATAAAAATTAAACACGTCAAGGCCGTGGTTCACATGCGCACACATTTTGTATGCGATGCGCAATGATAAACTCGTAATAATAAAGTGCTACTAACAAATTAAAATTGTTTCTGGTGTAAGTAATTCACATTTGAGCTGAACATTTCGTATTCCGTATATGGAGCAGTGAAATCGCCACACGTTATTGTGTAGAAATGAAATTGTACACGTCACCAGCACGCTTCGTAAACTTCGATCGTTTTTGAAATTAGGTAAACATGTAGACAAAAATTTTTGAGTACTTACTTTGAAATTTCATAACGGTGTTCTATTTATTTTGGACATGAAAACCCAGAGACAATATTTTCATCGTAGAACAACATTATTGATGCCACTTGTGTAATTGAAAATCCAATTTGTTGTATGCATAAATATTTGTATATAAAAT
>DWEI01000081.1:0-30017 GCA_018245875.1 Mysoria ambigua | reverse complement strand
GTGTAAGAAGCCCTTCATACTTCAACTGGGGATATAAACCAAACGTTAGCGTATTAGACGTGTCCCAAGAACGAAGAATAAAACCGATCCGTAACAGTCCCATCGGAGTCTAGATTATTTGGATGGATTTCCCATGGATGTAGCCGCCTGCCCAGCATGGGGATTATGGAAAAACTCCTCAGAGGAGGCCTTTTTCCAGGAGTGACAGCAATAGGCTGATGATGAACGTAGTTCCTCGGAGCACTCATTACAATACAATTGATACAATGCGCTATCGTGGTCCTGATGCCGTCAAAGATTCGAATCAAGATTTATTGCGTAAAGTCTAATTACTTGTCAATCAAAATTTATTCTGAGCATTTCTTTGATCCCAAATTTTTTAATTATTAAAAAAAATAAGATCGGAATATTCAAAATGTTAGAAAATTAGAACATTAACAATACTGTAAAGAAAGTTTAACAGTTTTATAAAAAGTCCACTATTAAAATGCATAAGATTTTTTTACACTACATATTATTTTTTTGGTCCCTAAATTGTTGATGATTTAGTGTATCGTATTTTACGTCACGTTTGTTTCGTAAAAATAAATGTAATTATAAGTTTCATAACTTGCGTAAAAAGCATATCTAGAGCTATATATTGATTTATTCTTTATTTAAACCTTACAGAAAAGTACAAGAATAAAAAGGCGAACTTAATGTAAAAGCATTCTCTGCCAGTCAACCTTTGCTCGTGTTCATGCAAGCGCAATTACCGAAGGGTGGTCCTGAGTTCAAACCCCTGGTCAAGCAATACTGGATTTTACTAATTTTCATTATCTAGTAGTGGTTCGTAGTCTTTTATAAAATTGTCCTATGTATCGTAATAAACTCACAACCTAAACGTTAATGCGACGTAACCGTAACTGGTGAAACGAGGGGCTGTACTACATTGCTCTGCCCACCTCTTCAGCGATAACAAACGTGATGTTACGCAGTCCTATGTAGATATATATGTTTAATTTCAGGGCGCCGTCGTTTGCATTAGGTTACAAAATGAGCCAAAGCTGTATCCGCGTAGCCGATGCATGTAACCGATGCATGTATGTATCAGTTACAGATGTAAACTTTACCTCTGACGTTCAGTAACTGATTTGAAATGTAAACTTTCTCGTAATATTACCTACACAGTACGGGTGGCCGTCAAAAGAAATGTAATCAGTGATAATTAGTCTCACGCCAAACAGCTATATGGCAAACAACTTTATTAAAAGTAATGATTCGTGCAGTAAAAGCCAAATTAGTGAGCATGGCGGACGGCGTATTATGCTCACGCATCGGGCGCGGCGGTTCGCTTGTTTACGTTTTTCCTGACCACGTTTTCGACTAAAAATACGTTAGCATCCTGCCGTTTGAGGCTCACGCCATTGGTCGGATCGAGCGAAGGAGACCGGGGAGGACTTGAAGAGGCCGCCGGGTCTCCCCCCCTCCCCCACCGTCCGGTATTTTATATGAAAGTATCGGAGAGGCCATACTCGTAAAGCAGCAGAAAATAACCCTGAACGCTGGAAGCAGCAGAATCGCGGTCAGTCGTGTTGTGCGTCTCAAAGTGCTAGCTAGTGACTTCCAACATGGTTCTGGACACAGAAGATTGGGTAGGTGTATTATAACACTTTTATAAAGTGCAATTAATGATATACTACAGAAATAAAAAATGTTAATTGCTGATTAAAGAAAATTTCATATAACGAAGCTGGAATATGGTGTGATAATAATATTATTAAACATTTTAAACCGCGTCCGGTACATATGCTTAATATCAAAAACCTAACATATAATCTGTTTTTATATTTTTATAGCTACCTGTATTAAAATTTTTCTACAATTAGGTAACTTTCAGAACAATTATGAATTAAAAGGAGTTTATTAATCATTTTTATTTACCTAACATTTACACTGCAAGCAATGATTTACGAATAATTTTTTTTATTGATTTTTTTGTTTTTTTATACTATCAATACTTAATAGAATTAAAAAGGCTGGAGCTGAATATTTTTGAAACTTATCTGATATAAACATGTCAACTGATTTTGTGAAGATTACAATAAATCGGAAATGTAGGTTATTCTTAAATTAGAAATACGAAAAATATTTAAATTTGAAATACAATTTCTCAACAATATATTATACAAGTTTTCGTTTTTGCTTCCATAAAAACTTTTAGAGTTTATAAAAGTTAAATATTGTCAATATTCTTTCTCATCTTTGGAAAACAATTAATAGATATATAAATGTTACAATTAATAATATCTCAATCATATCTGTTCTTACCGCTTAACAAAAATGAAACGTATTCAACATGGAGAATTTAAACGACATTAATGATACAGTACATAAATAAAACGGACCAAGTATTGGAAATAATCGTAAACATTAACACCTACTGTAATTGTTCATAAGTTTTGTTTTAGAAGATTCGAGAATTCTAAATATTGCTTAGTAATCGATTATCGCGGTAACCTTAAAAGTTATTTTTTTTGTATATTATACATTGGTATTTCAAACGGTGTTGTCTAGGTACACGTTGATAAGATTCATCGAAACTTTTTCAACTGGCACCGTGGCACAGAAGCACAAATGATTACGAAATATCGTATCAAGCCACACGGTCGTGATCCAGAACACGCAGCTCCAGAGAATCTATTTTCGTTTCAATTGCACGTAAAATAAATTTATTACACTTAACGGATGCTCGACTACGGGAAACTTGCCTTTGTGACCTACATATTCCGACCGATAATATTACACAAGCTTCATTCACAGCTGTTGAAATTACATACGATTGTGTCTTCAAATCCGTCGAGTTATTTGACAGAGCTTGATTAACAGCTTTTCGCACGACTCCGTATACCTTTGTTTAATCGTTATTAGATAATAATATACGGGTATTGATAAATAGATAGATGTATTAACTATTAATAATATTGTGTACTGAACATTTCAAATATATAATGGACATGTACATAATTCTAGTTCTTCACTATTATATTAATATACCTTGACGATGAATATTAATTCAGTGAAATTATAAAATGGCATTAAACACGAATCTTCACAATTATTTCAAGTAACGTATAAATCATCCTTTCATAAATTTGCGATAGTATGGAATATGCCACTCAAATACGCTTGATATGATAGAATATAACATTTTCCAATGGCGGCGTGCCAAATAATTTATACTTATGTATGTATTACGCCACATAATTGCATTTATCAATATTTCATCGTAAAGTTAGGACGCTATGATATTATGATTTATGATCATGAAAAACCCTTTAAACATATTTTATCTGTTACAGGCTGATGAGCTCCCACCAGAACAAATTGCCGGTAAGTGATGGCCCACGTTAATAGATTAAAGAATGTTATCAAGTCTTGATTTATTTTTTTATTTAGGAAAATATTATTTTGTTATGTTTACACAAGAAAAAAATCGCAATCTCAGTATTTGGCAGCGGGCCAATAGCACAATAGGGGCTGACTTCATAAATTTAACAGGCGCGGGCTCCGTATAATAAATTCGTTCTTCCAAAGTCGCGTGTGGGTTTGATTCGCCATCCCGAAATACTTCTAAAGCGAGGCTCACAGGGCCTGACTGCTGATAAAACTTACAACTTGAAACTTTAATGTGTATCAAATAATCTCCTAATCTTGTTGTACAATTAGTTTAGTTTATCAGGGCGGAGGAAGAATATATTTCCCGGCCTCGGGCTACAGGATGTCATAAGAGACGACTAAACAGCGCCCTGGCAGATCGCGGTATGGCGCGGTCTGCCAGCATAGATTAACCATGGCTAAAATGCCTTGGCCGCTGACTGGCAGCAGCACAGGGGTGCGAGAAGCTGTGCTCTGCGATCCCCAATCCGAGTGCCCAGCGGGGGAGTGTGGGCATAGTCCCAGCCTTATGTCCAGCAATGGCCTGCAACGGGCTGATTCTAATAAATAAGTAACCATTTGCTATTATACAACCACTAATAGGCATGTACTAGACGTTTGTTCATAAATTATTTTTTTATCATGCAGTTTCCGAAGTCAACATTAATACTGGAATTAAACAGTTATTTTAGTTAGCGACGGGAGTACAACTATTTAAGCCATGGCTACTTGATAATCTGTGAACATAAAAAAGTCGTCCCACTGACAACTAAACGAGCCAGAGCAGTCAAGCTCACGGAAACGACAAAACCAACAGCTGTCAAACCAATAATGACAGTGACGACAGAAAAAACACTGTTACCTTTTCAAAACACATCTGCCCGCGTGTGAGATTTAAATACAACTACACTCAGAGCCCGAGTTTTTGAAAGTAGAGAAAACATGACGTTGTGAAATATGAGTCATTAAATTATAAGTTACTTCTGGAATGTGGATCAAGATTCGTATTCCAAATTTAAATAGTTGCACCGTTTTATAATATTACAAGTGTATTATACAATGGTAGGAAATAAACGTGAATTACTATCATTGTCTGAATGATGACAGAATCTATTTATTCTTGGAAATATTTCATTGGAATTTGCATTTTCTTACACGTAATTCGATGCTACGCGCCAAATATTATCCAACGTGAAATTACGATAAAATAAAAAGTAAGCCCATTAAAATTGTTTTGATAGTGTACAGAAGCATAACATGAGGTCGGTTGTTTGGGCGGGCGGCGTAGCGTGGCAACACGCTTGGACTGTTGCCAATGCGCCGTGGAGATCAGATAGAGCGCGCTATCGTCATTGTTTAACCAAAATCTTTACACATTTTCAAGTATTACGGACACGAACCGGCGATGAATAACAGTTTTCACACTGTTGTATACAAATCCCTCGCAATGAGATGGTTCTATTTTCGTAATCGCAAACGGTTATAAAATGTAAATAAACCCGATACCGGCAGCACCGAACGCTGATGCAGCTGTTAAAAGTTTTGTGTTATATTTATGTGTGACCGCCTCGTTGGTTGTGTTGGTTGCAAGTTCGACTGCCTATTCGGGTGATCCCGGGTTCGATTCCCAGGTCGGACACTGCAAAAGTTTTCTCGTTAGAATTTCCTGTAGTGGTTCGGACTCTAGATATGTATCCGGTGTATGGCAATAGGCTCACCACCTATTCCGTAGTGGGACATAAACGTAACTGTTTAAACGTGGGAATGTTCTGCATTCCACTGCTTACCTCTTCGGGGATTACAATTTACGAGGATTTAAATACATTTGTTATACAAAATCCACCAAGTTGATATTTTATACATCTGCATCGTCATTTTTCGATCAGTTTATATCATGAGTCTTTAATATCCGTTAATGTACAGATTGTTTGATTGATATCGACAATAAAAATAAATAATTTTAATGCCGTATGATATATCTGTGGTCCTGTCAGCTGCGAACGTGTCAGCCAAACGAAAGGTTCTGAAGTTTCTGGTAGCGCTCGGAGTCTGATCGAAAAAATAACTGATGCGACGTGGAAGTATATTAAACACCTCTGCCCATCTATTTCGAGATTACAGTTGTGATATTATGTTTAGATGCAAGTACAGTTTGCTTAATATGTAATGACTGATAACGCAGTAAGAATTACACGTGACATTTAGAGATGTTCACAGACCCACCACCTATTACATTGAAACCATGCATATAAATATACGTAATATGCAAACTATTAAATTTGAAATAAGAACTGACTCGTAGAATTTATATTTAAAGTATCTCTATAAAAATATTTTCAAACTATCCGAATATGCACTTTTTACTTTGATAAAAAAAGACAATAGTATTTTAAGTTGAAGCGATTTTATTATACGAACATGAAAGTTTGTAGAGCCGTCAAAGATGAAAGGATGCTTTAAATGTACCCTACAACTTAAATTAAATCAAAAATATATAATAACATCTGACGTATAGTGGCTAGATTTCGAAAGCGAACCATGCCGGTATGGTGGGAAGATAATTAATAAACGGTTCAAATATAAGAAAAAAGCAATAAAACGCACCAGTCTTTGAGACAACTGCCAAGACATTTTGATGATTAAAATTAACAACTCCCCGCCGGCGAAAATAAAAATTGTGTTTTTTTCTAGTGTTCCGTTGCCAAAATTCAGCGAGACAGCTGCACTCGGCCGAGCCTACGACTTGCTTTATCACAAGATCTCAGGGACAATAAGAAAAGATTAAAAGAATCTACGTATGAATTCTTTTGTATGTCATTGCATGACCCGTTTGTCTGAAGATAATTTAGTAAAACGATAGTGCAATGTTGTTTTTAAAAACACCAGAGAGTACGCCAAGATACACACTCGTCCCGAAGATATGCGTTTGAAATAAACATAAGCCGCGACGATTTTGCGACATTCTATAACAAAACTCCCCGGATTCTGTATGCTAAGAAATACTTAGCTGTTGGACACGGAAATTTCTTTCACTATTCAAAGCAACAGACCTCGCTATATATTTAAAGAGCCACTAATAGCCTCATCGATTGCATTTCTTGCACCCCAAACAATAGTCACATTGGCACTCAGGTACTAACTAGTACGTATTAGTTTCGTACGGCTCCAATTACTTACCCGTACGGTCTGAGGATCCATTCAGACTGGCTGGCTGCTGAGACAGGCCTGCGCGAATGTATATTTATTATTAGACTATAAGTATATGCCTCTAAATATCACTTGTTTTAAAGCTTAATAAAATCATTGTGGGGAATCTTTTGTACCTAAAACTTTTCCATGTAGTTCTCTAAGAGGTCTAACTCACCGCACCTGCCAGCGTTAAAATCTATCGTCTTATTCTTTTCCATTTTGATATAAGATTCATTTTCTCATTCATTCAAGAGGAATGATAAAACAAAGGTTGAAGAAGATTACGGTGATGATAATTATGACGATACTTATAATATAAGCTTTATTCTTCCTTTACGTTATACAATTCGTAAAATGTTATATAGGCACTATCCAAACTGTAACTCCAGTATGAGTCTAAATATACAAAAAGCAACTTTCGATAGTATTAGGTCTTGCCTATAATCAATTTTATGACACGTTCGTAATTATGCCTGACGGCCAAATTGGAACACGCGTCAAGTGTCGATATTACTGTATTACAGGTGTAATACAAGGTATACGATGCAGAACAACTCAAACAGATGACACACTCAAAGCGGTAGGCTATTTGTCAATTCGTCTAGTAGATTCTGATAATTTTTCCCAGTTACACTATTGGTACATTTAATCTAAGTGTCGAATATAAAGCGTGACGATTTGTGGATCTTATAAACACCTACATAGCTTTTGAAACTTCCACGAGTTTAATTTTGGCCAGCCGCGTATAAAATTATGTATATGAAATTTTATATTTATTTATATACAATAATGACGCACGCTCAGAAATATAATTTATAACCGGGCAAATAACGATTTTTTATTACGGACGTCACTCGCCAACCTGTATAATAAGTTGTCATGTAGTATTCATAGGATAGATTATGATGAATCATATTTCAGCTTCGCATTTAATTTACTCGATTACGTTAACGAGACAACGTAAACGATATTCCTTATGATATTTTGGCTGATATTATGAATTGAATATATACGTTCAGAGTCACGGGAACTAAGGTGGTGAAATAAATGATAAAACGTGATACCGCATTAAGACATCTGCATGTAATGCACTTCAGCACGTCTGTTACCATCCTTTATCACGTTATTACCACCTCTATCGGCCCATTAATTGATTGACGTTTTACGAAAATTTCAATGAATTACGAGGCGATACGCATTTGTAATTGACCACCTATTACATGTTTATCTTATTTAGAGTATATAGAACTCTACATACATACATTCAATGCCAACTGAGAGAAGATGTAGACAGCGTCGATGTATATGTACGTACATATATATCGCCGCTGTCACATTTTGTTTAATATAAAATAAGCCTCCATCACTAAGTCCTAAGCCATGAAATACAGGATGAAATGTTTGATAAATAATTGCACAGTTGAAAAATTTTTACTAAAGATTTTTAGTAAAAAGAATAGAATAGTTTATGCATATAATTATTTACCAGAAGACTATTTTATGTAGAAGTATTATCGATTTCATCTACGCGTATTGCGCCACGCATCGCACAGTGCGTCGCCGAAACCAAGCGCGGCTGCACCAAAATAGATGCATTGCACAACTTATTCGCACTGCATCTCGGTGCATTGAACTAGTGTCCTAATCTCGCCACAGCTCGCACGGCGATCAGTGCATGTGTTTTTATTGCCAGGGCAACACCGAATTGCATCTTTTGAAGTGTCGTCCTCAGAGAAACTCCTCTATAAGGATAATTGTAAAAGCTCAACCGTCAGGGCGTCATGAGCACGCTGAATATTGAAGGTGCCGATCGCTGTCCGCGGCCCAGGCTGCCACGGACGTTACGTAACTGGTGAGCAAGGAACTGGACGGGTTAAACTATGTGCTCCTTGTTGCAGTCCTCCGCAAGGCGTTCGACGGCTTCGACCACAACCGCTCGGGCAGTATCCCATGCGACTTTGTCGCCGACATCCTAAGGATGATGGGGCAGCCGTTCAACAAGAAAATCCTCGAAGAGCTCATCGAAGAAGTGGACGCTGATAGTGAGTAATGCATAAAATACTAATTGTAATACAATTTTGTGCAGCTCGAATCTCGTGGCTCGTATCGGGTGTTAAATTACATAGGGTCGGTTAAAATATCTCTCAACTAACATTTCACTTTACCCAACTATGCACAGGGTAAATAAATTTAGGGCAATAATCTCACGATCTGTTTCATAGTGGGACGTAAACGTAACTGGTGAAATGTGGGAGTATGCTACATTCATCTCCCTACCTCTTGGGGCATTTCAGGCGCCATGTTACGTGTTACGTTATAAATAAACTCGTTCTGCTTAATTAATAAACTGTCACCATTTCAGAATCCGGCCGTCTGGAGTTCGGAGAATTCGTAACCCTCGCTGCCAAATTCATCGTCGAGGAAGATGCTGAGGCCATGCAGAAAGAGTTGAGAGAAGCATTTAGATTGTATGACAAGGAAGGTGAGTTAAAACGCATAACGATCTATGTTGCTTCAGATTACCGATACCAACACAATGTGCTTAAAACCTGTTCTATTGCGAGCGTTATTTTGTGAATAATAAAATTACCAATTTTTATAGGTACATAGCTTGAAAAATTGCAGGAACTGCAATTACCATCGATATATTGAAACTTGTATGTGTTCCTCCAGGCAACGGTTACATTCCCACGTCGAGCTTGCGCGAAATCCTCCGTGAATTGGACGAGCAGCTGACGGAGGATGAACTGGACGGCCTCATCCAGGAGATCGATACTGACGGCAGCGGCACAGTAGACTTTGATGGTATGTTATATATCGTTCGTCTATTACTTAAAATATGTTTACTCTACTGCTTTCATCGTTAATGTGTGATTTATAATCCACAGTCATTCTGAAATCTACACATTATGAACTATCTTCGCTAGCCTAAAAAACTATAAAATAAGAATTTAATGTATCTCTTTTCCCATTTTTTAGTATTTAAAACACACCGTCAATAATCTGTGTTAATGTATGTATATTGTCTAGTACGCATTTATACAATAAAGCACGTTTAACTTTTACTCAATTTCACGTTTTCTATGTTATTTCGCACTGAATTTCATCAACAGACAGTGATTCGAAAAAATAAGCTAATGAATAAAATATTGTTTCAGAGTTCATGGAGATGATGACAGGGGAATAATCATCTATAAAAACTGCTTTTTACTTACTTTTAATTTAAGCGAATCTCTACTACATTTCGGCACTTCAACCTTTCGAGTCTATGACTATTGGGCAAGATAACAAAAATATAAAAATTCAGTAAACTAGTATTATGTATGTATTGTACAAAATAATATTTTGTTCATGTTTAATTGATGTGTGTGGCTGAGTAATGTTTATATTTACTTATTAATAAAACTTTTATTATACTTTAATACATGTTTAAATGAAAAACAACATTTAACTATTTCTACACCCTTTTCATATACCCTCGCGATCGCTGGCCGTGATACGTGTCTGCTTGAATATTTAAATAATCTTAAGATTTGTGTGAAGAAATGTGCGAGATAAAAATAATAGATTCACAGTTTTAAAACCGGACGCCAAATTGTCCTAGATAATTTTGATGACATAAAATACAGAAATTTTGGCCGCTGGCCAGTAACAAGTAATGGGTCTATTTAAAATCATATACAACAGTTCAGATTAGATTCTATTAAACACGTCCTTGTGAACGCACAACTAGACGAGTGGAATAAAAACACATGTGATTATTACTTATTTATTACTAAGTAATTCTTTGACCTTTCAATAGTTTCACTTGATTCCATTAAATTTGCGTACATAAGTATTATATTATACCACTGGATAACAAAGAGATTGAAAGCGCGTAATGCTCGAAAACATTTTTATACATAACAAGAATACGAGGACATTTAAAAAGCTAATATAATGACGTTATTCTGTGTGTTTCATTACCCGTAAGTACAGATGCTGTTATGAACGGGACCAAATTATCTTGTTACAAAATCGTTTCACATTGCATATTAAAAAATACAATAAATAAAGACGTATACAGTAATTCTTAATTTACTAGTCATTACAATCGTCTGCAAGGAAAAATTTGTCAGCGTCACAGGTTAGAACTGTCTATAAAATAAGAAATACAAAAAAACTTTACATTTATATTTATACAAGTAATATGGCGACGAATAATCTGTATTTACAATTATTTAATTACATCAAATTAATCTCTCAAATAACTTAGAAGCCTACCTAAAACGTAGACTCAACTTAAATATAAACGTATTTAAAAATTATAATTGGAATGAAAACTAACGGTATGTATTCAAAAGAATTATGAGTGAGGTGTTCGAAATATTGAGAAATTTATACACATAGAGAAATATATAGATGTTTTGCAAAAACAAAACGCAGTCAAGAATCAAATCATTTTAAGCATTGCCATTTATGCAACATTCTTGCCAAATAATACTTCTGAACCGGAATCGATTAAAAATACTGTAAATTAATTCGATGATAGACTTATTAATAATATAAAATTACAATTTGGCGTATGAAGCTTGGAATGGGCAACAATATAAACATAATAAAAGACAACATTTACCTACTTTGTTAACATAACTCATAGAATACAACTTTCAAAGATTATAATAGACATTCAAAGCTCTATACACTAAAAGTTTTATAGTTCTCCTATATATGAAATGGATATCGAAGCGAGCGTATATTTAGAATATGGTATAGGAACGACAACATTAGGGAATCGTAATCAATACATTTTATTTTCCTGTGCCGTCAAAGTAGCTACATTGCTACTACACTTTTATATACGGTTAAACCTTACAGCTCGTTCAACATTTGCTTTCGCTTTAAAATACACAGCAATACGGGTATATAATAGAAGCACATACATTTTCCCAGTAACTATCACCATGTCATCATAGTAACGCAATTGTTCAATGGCACGTACGAACATTCGTAATACACTAACTGACACACTCCGTGACGTTCGAACGCAATAAATAATTAGCTGCGTGTTAACTTTATTCGTTAATTAAAAAAAAATAAAAAAAATAAACGAATCAATCGTAAAATTCATTGGTAACGCATTTAACAACTAAACATTATTATAACATGTCTACGATTAAAATGATATATCTAACTAGAGTGCGTCTGTTACAATAATCTGTTTATTAAATGTATGTACAATCGTAAGTGTCGTTTGAACACGGCGTGGACCTCTTGACCGGAGAGCGTTTAATTAGTCATAAAGAAACCATTATCTGACAGCTTCCTATTCAAGGACATACAATTTTCACAATCGTATTAGCTTCTTGGCTTCGGATGCTAAATTTATCTTAGACTTCGTAAACATACACCTACGGATGAGATCGCGATTTGAACTATGTTTTTCCAAACGTCCTTCTACCGCCAGAAGTTATATTCAAGGCATTATATTATCACATTTTGTTCAAACGTTTAGAGTTACAATGCAAAACATTAATTAATGTTACATTAATTAACTAATACACTTTATAGGAGAATAACATGATTGACATGTTCAGATGTCACTTAGGTGGCTAATTGTACACAGCAGCCTAATGATATATAATAATGAAATATATAAATGACATACTTAAAATAATAAATGTTTAATAAAGAAAAGTTATCGTTTGGTAAATATGTCAAAACCTTCCGTCAATGGTCAGATTGATGTTCCAGATAAAAGAACACACACGTACAAAAATGTGCACGTCATACAAATGGGCAAAGCATTTGGAGAAATGTAAAGAACATCTGGAGTAGTCAATATTACTTCAAGCATGTCCCGTTTAACATATAAATCAAGCATAACACATCGTATAACAATAATATTATGTGAAAATTCACAATGTTGAAAGTCGAATTCGCGAGGCAATAATGAGTTTTACATTTCCTTTATGAACATATGTATAATTATATATGTATATATTATTATGCAGTACATGTCTAACTATAAGTAGTTTTATGAATACTGTTAAGTAAATAGATCTTTGTTCCTTGTAGTATTGGTTACGCCTTTAAGGCCAATCCGTGCGTCTTATCTCCAATCGTCTCCTTAATACTCTGAAAGTAAAATAATAATAAAGTTGAATCAATGATATAAAATATTTTTGTAGTTAAATACACACTGCTATAAAAATCTGAATGTAGAATATTTTTTTTATGAATTAAATTGTTCGATTCGTTTAGCAGCATCAGGTTTTATTTCACTTTACAACATTATTATATCAGAAGCAATTACAATGGCAAGAGCTACAAGATTGATATTATTTTATTTACGGCATGAATCACGTTTAAAGTAAAATATTTTAATGAGAGTTTTACTGAATATTTACCTCAATTTGCCACACTGGCAGTTTGACTAGTAGAAGTATAGCCGCTAACACTCTATTGCAGTATAGGTGGCGGAGGTCGCGAACGTGTATTGGCTGGCTTGGGTATCGAGCTTATCGGTAAGAAATTATTACCCTTGGGTTTCGAAGACCGTCCAAAACCCTTACGGCCAGGTTTCAGCCAAGGCGGTGGTGGGCCTTCGCACCACGCCGCGCGGGCCCAGTCGTAAGGCTCCACTCCAAGTCTCGAACATTCACGAGCGTACGCCCTATAGGCCGCGCAGTGGCACCGCGCCCCGGCACAACTACAAGCATCTAACAGGCAAGCATCCCTATAGTTTTGCGGATTCAATTTCGCCCCACATCTAGCAAACGCATCGTGGCGATCAAATGCGCTGCACACTCTGCGGGCTTTCTTCAGCTTCGATTGCCTGCAGCGAGTGTTCGTGCCCGGACGCTCTTGACGTCGTGTACAAGCGCGCCGACCGCCGACTCTCCACGAGGAACCGAACCTCCATGTGTCGTTTAAAAGTCTTCCATCGCGAGTTCTCATATCATCTCTAGCAATGGCATTAAAATTACCGCACAAGCCACACAATTTGCCTTTGTATGTACTAGACACTGTCACCTCTAAGAAACCATCACCGTCCCAGACCATCTGTACTCCAATTTTCGCTTTAAGTATAACAGATCCACTACTTCTGTTAATCTCAGCCACATCACTTATCACGTGAGGTAATGTTATTCTCTGGCCGTTAATTTTTATTCTCATTCTCTTTCCCATGTTAATTTTCGTGGATCCGATCCGAAGAGTGGCAGTTCGGGTCCACGAGGAATGCGAAGTATTCCTAGCGTCATTCGATATTCTAATGGAGAACGTGTGGTTCTTGCAATCGGACACCAACTGATATTTGCAAGAACCCTGAAAGCTGTAAAATTTTCCATCGAAAGTTTTATAGTGGGGATCTCCGAAGACTGTGCAAATTCCATCAATATCTACACATTTAGGGCAACACTGGTCGGGCAAGAGGCGAAGAGTTTGGTCAGGCGGACACGACAGCGAAGGACATTTTTCCATTGCGCAACGTGGCTGACCTCCGTGGCATTCACACGATTTGCACGCGTCCAACTGCCACGTGTCACCGTCCTGTAAAAGAATACGATAAAATCCAATTTAACCACATTCTAATTCGCAATTATTGTTTTACATGTATAGGAATATACAGGTGCGTTTATAGTACCTGATAAGTTTTACCAGCAACGACACATGCCGACTTGGCTTCCTCGATCTGCGGACACTCGGGACAGCACTTGCCCGGCGGCGGCGGCAGGGCGCGTGCCCCGCACGTCAGCACGGGGCACGTGTGACGCGTGCACACCGCGGTGCCGTTCAGACAAGTGCAATCTGTGCACGGATCCACTCGAAACGGACTCTGGTGCGCATGGTACTCTTTACCAATTATACAGGGCTTCGGTAGAGAATTACCTGAAACTGAATAAATTGACAATAATTAATCGTCGTGTTTATTTTTTCTTTTTATATTATGTAGAAGAATGGCTATTTTTGAAAATGTAGTCGAAATGCTTAACGTCTGTCTGTCAAACTGTTACAACAGAAACGGAGCGTATATAGAGTTGACAGGTGGACGGGGAAGCATATTTTAAATAGTTTCCAATTTTTTCAAAGCAAATTTCGGAAATGCACTCACTTGGCAGAATTTTATCCGCTATTGGATGCAAGCACCGCGGGCAACACTCGCCGGGCGGGGTGAACTGCTGGCTGGTGACGCACGGCAGCACGGGGCACGCGCGCTTCGCGCACGACAGCGCGCCGTGCACGCAGCGACACGACAGACAAGGCTCCTCGGGGATCCGCACGTCGCGCCCTTCCCCCACACGCTGGCCGTTTATCACACACTCTGAAAAAGTGACACGTTAAACTTATTACATTTATTACATTTATCACATTTAAAAATCAATATTTTTTATTGTTCCCGTTTAATTTTATGAGCATTATATATTTACTTGTCATTTAAACGTATTCTAAATTGATTGCTAACAAATATACCATTAGATAAAAGTTATTCTGAGAACACAAAGGATTAATATTTATCATCGACTGTGACCATTCTTATGGTGCCCTTTTGGCGTGCATTTTATTACAAACGGCATGTATATACATAGACATAATAAAACTCTCAAGTCAAAATGGGGTCCATTGTTTGACGCGAGTGGACGAGGCCTCAAGCGGCGGTCGGACTGAGACAAAGCGGAGCGCAAACTCCATAAATTAGTGCGAATGGACGATGAATCAATCAGGGCCTAATGAACACGAGGAGGGCGCGAGCTCGCACACGCGGACCCACCGCTGCGTTCCGGCCACCTGTGCACACTCCCAATTCAACGAGCGCTATGTTGTCGTGCGTCTAACAACAAAATTATGCGTAATTGTACACATTCTCAACACAGAATCGTACACGCACCGCGTACAGAAATCACGATGTGAGTGTCTAAAGTTTATAAACATACTTGATTCGCAATCAAAAGCTTTTATGGCGGCTTGTTCTGAAGTAGGTATAGACGAGTGTCTGTCTGTATATAACGTGTACTGTGCGTGCAGACGAGGAGTACCTTCTCCTTTGTATTATTTGTTCACATTGAATAGATGTAGACGTGTTGAGATGCATCGCTACTCGACGCGACCGCCGCGTCTTTGCATAATTGTGACAATGAACACATTTAAGAGTGCGTCGTAAAACTTGACACTGCTGTACAATGTGCGCTGTCCGTTTGTGGACAGACCATTAAGTATTCATCGTCTGTGTCAGTGCTCGAGTTGAAACACATGCACATTAGAGTTTAAATCTATAAT
Organism: Mysoria ambigua; assembly: GCA_018245875.1. Taxonomy (NCBI): domain Eukaryota; kingdom Metazoa; phylum Arthropoda; class Insecta; order Lepidoptera; family Hesperiidae; genus Mysoria; species Mysoria ambigua. The sequence continues at coordinate 14,153 of DWEI01000081.1, read as the reverse complement.
TTATTCTGATAATTACATATGTATTTCACACAAATCACAGTCAGGATATTTAAAGAAGTTCAATGTTCAATTTTAATATTACTAAATCAAAACATAATAATGGAAACGCTGCTGATTTGCGGCAGAAACAGATGCTGCAATGTTACGTCCGCAGTTGGTCGATGTATACCTCCCAAACACATTCTACCACTTTTTATTCTATTAATGGAAATACTGTACTACAACATAAATATTGTAACGTACAGAAATGAAATATTCATTGCACGCAGCACGCGTACATCACAGGCTAATTATTTTAATTTCTCAGGTCGTCGTCTCAGGCATGCCCAATAATAACGATAGCACTCTTAACGTCCGAAGAATTTAGATGAGTTAGCGTCTTATATATGTTTGTAACTATTAATTCGTCGCTTAAAAATGTACTGTTGAAAAAACTCTACCATATTCGTAGTAGAGTAGTAGTAGTAACTCTACTCGTAGAGTGTATTGCTTGCTTTCTGGAGGAATACAAGCATGATGTTATATTATTATTATTATTTAAGTAGTTAACAAGGTCATTTAAACGTTACTTTTTTAACCAAAAAAGTACAGGCCGAAATGGTTCGAAAAAGTTTTTTCATATATCAATATAGTCATTTCTCATGCTTTATATTTACACTTCCGAGTCGTTTATCTCAGTATTGTTTATTTAATTTAGGCACAAAACGTTTACCAGGAAAACCTACTTTTCTGAAATATGTGTATAGGTACCGAGGATATAAACACACAGAATAAACTGCCGCGTTCAATTATAAATTGTGCAATGTCATTCGGATATATTGAATGTTTTATCTGCAAGCTTCACGCAGCGTGTGCTGTTGATGTAATAAGGTCAATACTAGTAAATTAATCATAATGTGATCTGAAGGTATCTTACGATATGTTTCAAATATATAATAAAGTAAACTTTAACAATTGTTTCTCATTCAATTAATATGGGTGCGTGTTCGCGTTGAAATATTGCCGATCGGCGATGATCGGTCAAATTCAAAACAAGATTATACGTTCCCATACTGATAACACATACTGTAATCGTCGTGAGATGAGATATAAAAGGAACAAAAAGCCCTAATGCACCGTTGGGGTCGTAAAACAAATAAACAGAACACACCTCGACGACCGCGCGGCCGAGCGGACGTCGGCCGCTTTGTGTGCGCCGGACAAAAACCCACCCGTTCCGACCTTTTAAGTAGGTTGTTAACTTTTTGATTTATGGACAGTAATAGAGACGCAACGCCGTGGGAGACTGCCGGTCCCGATACGAATGTATAATTTTAATGAACCCCTGTGAATATAATAAGCCCTTGTTTCATTGTGAGATAGAAATCGTCCTCGCTATGCACACAATAAGGATTCTCGTGTTCGAATCGATCGGGTGGTCCACTCGACGAAACAATTTCACAACGACAGTGCCATTGATGACTGAACGTATAAAAAGTTAATTTTCGATTTTCACTCGGCCCATTCAGCGTATAAACTCGGCGTATAAAGTTCGCGCTTCATCGACATTAACCACCCGTTTCTGTAGTTTTTCTGTGTTGCTAGTAATGAGTGTTTTAGCGCCACTTAAACAGCAATTCGCATAAAAACAGCGTAGACAATGTTAATACAATACATTCCATAGATACAGCTGAGTGTACACGGTCGTAGCGAGATGTCTCGAGTTTTTTATAATGCACAGAATGAACACGTCAATAAGTAGCTTTGGTGACCAATAGCGCTCACGGCGATGGTATGTATGGATTTATTTGCAAGTACGAGTTATTATGGCAGAGTGGTCCATTGTCTGAAGGTGGCACGCTACTGCGCAATGTCTCGGGACTAAGCTATTGTTAACGATGGTGTGTGGGCGCAATGCGGACATATACAGGGGACGCTCTTTATATTTGACATAAATGCTTATAGCTAAATTCTTATACGCCGAATCCTAATTGTTTATAAATATCGATTATGTTATTTCAGTACTTGTCAACTTAAGCCTGATTGAGCCTTGATGATTGATATATTATTTACCTATTTGTCCAATATATCATCTGTTATAAATATAAACTTTGAGTTTACAAACAGCTAATTTCAGAATAGAGTACCAATACTTGTATTAAGGTAACTGAATCTTTAAGACACGCGTATAAAGGTGCATACATATGTCACAAATGCCTTAACATTAACATATCTAGACGATAAGTTTTAAAACATAATTATCAAAACAATAAAACCACGATGAGTCCGAACACTGGGAACACGTCGGCAGTTCTGAAAAGCAATTTCGTGCCGTCATTTCGAAAATAACCATTATTTGATTTGGAATTAATCAACTTGTTAGAGCTTGGAAGCGAACGTAAATTGTTGGGCCTTTTTGATTTTATTAAGTTCGCATGTCGACTCGGTTTGTTTTGTGAGGAGATTATAGGATTTTTTTGCCGGGTATCGTCTGGGTGGGCGCTTTGAGAGACGGCAACATCGGCGCGGCCCAGCGGTCGTAAGCTTCGGACATTACGGGCAGTACTTTTGGTGGGAAAACGCAGCGTGAAATGACCATTGCATTCTTTAAAGTAATTATCCAACTGACTCCTCAGTTTTGATACCTGATTGCTGGTTTAAACTTTCCTTGATTGTTTGCTGCTATAAGATTCAATATATACATCAATTAGAGCCTTAGTGGTCAACAGTATAATCGTCATCGCTAAGGGTTGTTTTTTTGTGTTTTTCTATTAAAATTTAAATGGTTTGGAATAATTATTTTTTGACTGTCTAACATTCTTGTCGCAGCTAGTCGTAGTTCAACTTCGACTGCACGATGGAGGCTTTTTAAGATAGCGATAAATTTCATACGGTTGTTAAATCGATTGCACGTACGTTTTATTTTGGTTTTATTCCTACTTTACATGAGCAACGAGACTGAATACATACTCGTAGAAGTGGAGGTGAATTCATCTTTGCGTTGGTAATGAGTCTCACGCTAAGCTATTAATATGTTAGTTAAAACTTCAATTGAAATTTCTTAAAAAGGATTGTATATTATTAAATGTTTTACTGATTATTTTATTGGTTTACGTGAAATAATATTTTTTGGACATTATACCTGTGAAGAAATTCAGTTCTTTATTTGTGGCTTTAAACGCTTCTTTGCTTTAGCCACATGGACAAGAAAAGCTATACTTGAAAGCTATACCTGTTTTTAGAGCATTATAATTTTTTATAAACGCAAAAATTTAATCGCCTGTAATCCTCGAAGAGGTAGGCAGAGATATGCAGAACACTCTCACGTTTCACCAGTTACGTTTACGTCTCTCTATGGAATAAGTGGTGAACCTATTGTCATATACTGGGCACATATCCAGACTCCGAATCACTACTAGAAAAACTGAATTACAGAATTTTGTAGAGTTCCACCCGGTATCGAACCCGGGACGATATCGCCACCAACACGACTAACGGAGCAGTCAATTAAATCAGTAATTTTAATAAGTTAATTATTAGCTTACAATTTTACTTTATTACTCCATTTTATTTATTTACGCCTTATTTCTCTTCCGACACATGGGGACACCTCAAACATACTATGTTGTTCTGTGACTTTATAATAAATATTAGATTTAAAATAAACAAACTAATACGAAAGGTTTCTAAATCTCTAATTCTCAGAAGATACCCACGTCCAATACTGTGACGATAAATAATGGATAAAAACAGCAATAATAATATTAAGTTACCGTCACAAACGGGGCAGTTGTAATGCATGTTGTAGTGCGTATGCCGCTGGTGCGCAGGGCTGTCGCACGGCGCGTAGCACTCGGGCCTGGATATGGTGATGACGCCGGCTTCGCAGCGGTACAGCTTGCCGCCCTCGCCCCACTCGCTGTGCGACGCGTGCTCCGTGCCGTTGTACCAGCAGCCCTTGCAGCGCACGCAGCAGCCGTCGCGCGGCATCACCACCGCGCAGTCCTCCATCGGCCCGCAGTCCTCATCGCCGCTCCGACACTCCACGAAGCCGTTCTATAAACGAGACATAGTAGTGTTTTAACGTTTTACGTGCACGCAGTCATATCACAGCGGCTTACGAAACGTCCGCTGTCTTAAATTCAATCTTAGAGTGTAATTACATTTAAAAAAAAAATCTTTTTGCACAATTTCAAAGATCTAACATATTGTCTAATTTTTGTCATGTTTATATATGTTAGTCCTGTATATGCATCTTACTGCCTGAATCGTAAAAAAATTTTTAGAAAGCCTATAATCGTTTAATATTAAAATTAGCAGAATTGTATATCGAAATTTACACATCGGTTATTGAGGAAATAAACATTTTTAATTAAGATAAAATATCAGTACGCCAATTAAAGCATCCGTAAGCCGCGCTCATGGTCTCGTTACAATTAAGTAGATTTTCCTTATTTGCCTATATTTTGATCTAACAGAATAGAATATAAATGTAATTTTTAATGCATTTTCTTTTCAAGTATGTATTATATTTTAACTTAATGTATATTTTATTGCATATAATAACGCTGTAAATATTTCAATTTAAGTTTACATCCCATTTATTAATGTATCAAACAAATATTTCTATAACAGTTTTCTGTTTTTTTTTTATGTAATTAACATATCATTATCACTACATATCATTATCAATAACAATGTTCATTTTAAAAAATAAGACGTTGTAATAAAAAAAATTAAAATATGGCCAGTAATAAAAAATTAAATAAACAAGCTCCATACAGGTATTTACTTTAAATATATCCACATTGTATTATATTATTACCTGTTTGCCAACTATTACAACATATTATTATCACGGAAACGAACATTTAATGTTTAACCGGCCCAGGAATTCAGGCAACTTATTACCATGTAAGTTGTCAGACATGATCAATATTAGCGACAAATATTTACACATATCCGTACACTTATCAAACGTTTTAACACCAAACAGTGTGGAATCCTAATTTGAATGTGGCCAAGGCCCCCACGAAACCGCCGCGTTCACAATTAAGCGAAGATGGACGGTGCGATCGCGTGACTTACGCCTTTCCAACTTTTCTACTTCTTTGAATTTTATCGTAAATGCCTTTATTTTCTATCATTAACTGATATTTTAACTATCCGCATCTAATAAAGATAATTAATCTTGATTAAGTTATTTTAGATTGACAATAAAAGAAATATATTTTATTGCATACAATTCTTTTAACAAGGGATTAAAATACAAAAAAACATGGCTTGTTTTTAAATCTTGTTCGATCTATTATTAACCAATTATACGATAGACTTGACACTTATCATCTATTATCATTAGATGAGAGCGTGGAAGACAACTATTTTTCGTATAAGAATCGGCCAGAGAACGCAAGTCACGCTGAATTTCTAACAAAATGTAATTCTAGGTTAGCAACTCCAGGTGAGAAATTGACGTAAGTAGATACTGTATGCTTTACAACTATAAACTCTATTAGTAATAAAGGTTGGAATTTACCAGATTCGTGCGGTGTGAAAAGACAGAGATGAACATTGTTTTATGCGGTATTCAAACATAATGTAGACTAATCGAAGCTTAAATAATGACCTAACATAAACAATTTATATCTAAAATTATATTTACAACAATAAATTGTAAAGTGCGCCCGTTTTAGAACTCACCTGTTTTAGAACAGGTTTCAGATACTACGTAATCTTTGTTGCGTAATTCGTAACACTAAAATTACGTGGCCGTGGGTGAAAATTTGGACATGCTTGTGCAGCGGATCCGTGAATCGAGAATGTACGAAGCCAAAATAGAGCATAGCACAGATTCCTTGCGGTTTAATTCAACTACGGTTTAGGGCGCACGGAAGAAGCCTCCCTGAGTGACGACTACGGCGCACCCTTCACCACGATAGTTGATGAGATCAACTGTAGATTCGAAAAAGAAGAAGATCAGTATACTTTCAGTAAACAATAAATACAAAAAGACCATATGCTTCCAGTAGATTTAAAGCTATATTCAGTATGGCTAGTTAAATAAAACTCGATTACAATAATACAATTTAATAATTGATCTTTTAGCGACAACGTTTGTAATTTGGAAACTGGCAAGCACTCGGAAAACAAAGCTCGCGTCTCCAGTACACTATGAAGAGAAAGTGATATGCCCGCGCACTAGACATATATGTAGATTACATTAAAACATAAGAGTTACTGAGTAACCAAGACACCCGGTCATGCTCACGAGTAAATTGTTTATAATACTATTAACATAACTAACATCAGTATGGCAGGCGTCCATGACCTAAATAAGTAATTCCTGTCATGCCCCTCTTATACAGATATGGTATAAACAATGGTATAAACAATGTACTTACATCAAATCTGTGTCTATTGAAAAAAAACAAAAACAAAAAGTTAGACCGAATTTATTTCAAATGTATTACATACATGATTACTTGCGAAAATATTGTCTAGGTCATGAATGACTTGCTGAATAGAAATCGTGTTTTGAAAATCTACTGAACAGGCATGTCATGACAATTGTCTACACATTTTTTAGGTAGCTGGGTTTTAGTAACCTTTTTTTAAATCGTCCTAACTCTTTGTAGTGTGCGAACATAAATTATAGCCTTCATTGCACATAAAATATTATGAAGATCCAAAGGGTAAAACGTGCGTAACATCACGCCTGTACTCCCCGAGGATGTAGGTAGAGAAGTGCAACACACAATTACATTTCACCGGTTATGTCTAAGTCTCGCGGTGACATAAGAGGTAAGCCTATCGCTGTGCACCCGACACAAACCAAAACTCCGAGCCGCTACTAGAAATTTCTAGTAGAAAATATAATTCACTCCAAGTATCCAGCCGGAAATCGAATCGATAGCCTCTCAGTCACCAATCCCAAGCAGTGGCAGTTGTTAAGTGTAATTTGTACAAAAAACGGTTTTACCGCTAACTAGCGATTTCTTCGAAGTAACAGTATTCAACGCGAAGAAGAAAAGTATTGACAGTAGTTACGAGTACCCACATGCCGCAGCGTGTTATTGCGTCTACAACTAACGCGAACAGAACGGTAATGTTATCTTTTGACTGTCTGAGCGAAGACCTACCGCTCGGATTCAAAGGATTAAGCCCTTAGTCTGTCAAGCCAGATGCAAGCTAGCACAAGTCACACGTCTCACAGAACATTTTTGGTAAAGATTTGCACGCCAGAATGTGAACCCAGAACCTGGACGTGTTAGGTGCCAAATTTTTTATCACTAAACTATCACCATTGAGTTATTGATATACCGATAACTCAGCTATTTTGCCATCATTTTGTCCATCATAATATTCGAAAACATAACGCGGAAAAAGTATCGAGTAAAGCTTTAGGTCTATCAAGCCTTTGTCCATGTTAGATTTTCGCTCATAGGTACTTGACGTACCGCAACATTTATAAAAGTTTCTATGAAGCGTTCGCTCTACCAAAGAACTGTTTCAGCTGTAACCGCTAACTTTACAAATAATTCGTGCTAAAATCGCTTCAAACTTTGCTCTTTTGCTCCACATTTCGTTACGTGTAAAGATTTTTTTCTATGAGATAAGCATATGTTTCATCTTCGATGAATAAGCATTTCGATGAAATTTTAATATTACTGCCCCATTAATGTTAAATTCAATGCGCTTTACTCATTGCCCACACGAGGTCGGCCATACACAAAGATGTTTATTGTTATTCAATACGTTGACCGAATTTCGGGAAAACTTCTTTGAAGAAATCCCTCTAATATCCGGAATATTTTTAATATTTAGATTACACGTCAGATAAAAATAAATGTACCTTAATCTTTCGGCGGATCGTTACTTATGATAATGTAAGGCATAAAATAGAACAGAATATACAATATTAAGCGAAAAATGTAAAGATTAGAGCCGGCGTGCGAAGGAACACGATATTACGGTTATTCAAATACTTATGATTTATCTCTCAGTTGTAAGTGAGGGAATACGTGTGTCTGATTCATCTGATACCACAAATCTCTATAAAAGGATTTTATTATCCGTGGTGTCACTGCCTCGTTGGTCGAGTGGATGCAAGTAGTACTGTCGATCGTGTGGTAGGTAGTAGGTTCAAACTCCGGGCTAGATTACTGTTATATATTTCAAACTCATAATTTTTAGTAGTGACTCAGAGTCCGAGTTATTGCCTACTGTCTAATACTGGGCTATAAGTTTGAACACTGCCCATTTCGGGGACTAAAGTTCTGACGCTACGTTTTGTTCCGTATGACTTCTTAAGTTAAACATTCAATATTATCGTTACATATCGCAACAATAATTATGTAGTAAAATTGGACACAGTTATTGTTGTCCTTAATAATATATTAACGGAGGCATCATATGTAGATTATTAGAATAAAAAACAGTCATCTATCTCGCCGACCTCATGACGGTACTGATGGGATTGGTAAAAGACGACTAATCCCGACGCTGGCAGATCACGGCATGATGCGGTCTGCCAAAATAAAGTAACACCCTTGGCCTTGGCTCAAAGCCTGAGCAATAGAGTAAGCGGGTCGAGAAGCTGAGCTCTACGACCTCCAACTCGCATACTCTGCGTGGGGATTATGGGTATTATAACCCCCCGGGAGAAACCTGTGCCTAGCGGTGGACTGAGACACGCTGGAGACGACGGCGACGTAACGTTCAGCCGATAAAGACTGACTCAAGTCGAACACGTTAATACTTCGGCTTTGGTTCGTTCACACTGCCATGTATAAATCGTGCACGTTACAGTGGCCGTGACGCCGCTTCCCGTTCCACTGATAACGTACGGAACATCCTGGACGTTTCCTGGAGTATTGCGCAATTGGTTATATTATGATACCTTTGACGTTTTCCTACTTCATACATTTCGTCCTTGCACCACGTGTGGATGTCAATTTGGATGTGGATTTTACTTCTTAATTTGAAACCGTTCTTAACTTTTAGCATAGAGCATCGACATTTGAAATGTGTGCACGTTTATCTAAAATGAACATACATACATTATTAACGGGCATATATTATTTAATAGAATTCGTATTGTTATTCGCATGCGTTCTTCGAAATTAACGCATCACTAGCGAAAAATTCCGCGTAGCGTCGTATTAATAGTGAACGTTAACATAAATTTCATTTTTAAATGTACTTTATCAGTCGATTAACATAATGGAATCGCGATGTGTTCAGACAGCTGGGGGTCGGCGCGGCGTGCCTCCATACCGCTAACAGAATACTCGGTTTGAATTTAAGCTTCTTTCACATTATTTATATATCGTTCCACTTAAATTCTCATCTTATTTACATTATATGCTAATTCGAGCGAACTCCAATTGTTTTTCGTGCATAGCGCACCCAAGGCGCACGTATGTAGGTTCAATTCGTAGAAAACGAATTAGGGTCTCGTCACATTTGTCGTCTCCGAAACGATTGTTTCCGATCGAATAAAGCTCAACAACGTATTATAGGTCATAATACGTTTACCCTTTTGTTATTGTACACTCATTTTACAGTAAACAAAATGGCTGTCAACATCCTCTATTAAGCAATCATACGTTTCTATAGAAATAGTTAGATGTATCCGGGCTGCCGACGGGCAGAAGCGTAAATGGTACACGAAGCTGTCATATGCGATTCCCAAGTCGCACGTACAGCGTAGGAATTATGGTTAAAAACTTCTCAGAGGAAGCCTTCATTCAGTAAGAGAGAGACGGGTTGATGATGATAATAATTTTATTATCATTATTTTTATCATCAGCCTATTGTAGTCCAGCTACATTTAAATATACATAACTTCACGCCTATTATCCCCGAAGAGGTAGGTAGAGGAATGCACAACACTCCCACGTTTAAAGATCTACGTGTACGTCCCTGTGTGAAGGGGTGAGATAAGGATAATTTATATTCATATGTATAATAATGTATAATTAATTACATTAATGACTAACTTTATAAATATTTTTTGAAATTCTAATTAAATACTTATCGAAGTTAAATGGTACATTAACGACCGTGATTTATCAGCCGAGCCTGATTAACCTCACGTGCTGATAAGTGTGGGGAATCCCTTAAGTATCATGAATTATTCAATCGTGCTTAGATAAATTACTGTGCGGCACAATTTGGTCGCAGTGCATGATATGCTGGAATTAGTATTTTTGTGTTAAGAAAATATTAAAACAATGCCTTAATGTAACTTCACATGTGAAAATATCAAATCATACCAATCATACCCTTGATCATCATCAAAACTAATCTTTAAGAATCACTGGCCTCGTACAGGATCTATCTTGCATGCGTCAAAAAAAACTTTATGAAGTATTTTAAGGTGTGCATGTGTCCTCACTAAATATTTCTTTACCTTTACATAAAGTAATGTTTCTTATTAAAACGCGTATTGAACCGTTAAGCTGAATTCTGAACCCCTAAGTGTTATAATTAAATATTTAATTTAAATAACGATCCTTATTAGCTGTCGTATTATTATACTAATTGTGTACTATGGAAATTAACCTGACCTAAAAATACAGGAACACTCAAACAAATAATATAGATGGAATCATGATGTTTCATTCTGATGTATCTTCAGCTGGGAATCCATCCCAAGACGGTCGTCATTACGATCAGTCATGTTGATCATTATTTTGTTACAACATAAATACGAAAGTATATTAACGTCTATAATATATGTATATTTATTATGTTCAACGGTTCGTGGAAATAACATTTCAAACGATATAAATTGTAAGGACAAAATGGACCACGCCTCTATCATAACCCATTAGTATACATTATCCGAATGAGATAAGACCCCGTTTCTGTCCAGCCGCTGACTACGAATTTTTGAGGATTACACTCAGCTGTTATCATGCAGATACCCTTAACATTTGTTTGCCATTTTAAAGCACTATAAAATTTAATGTCATTCTCAAATCATGAGAACATAACAATATATACACAATGTATTGTATATAATTCAATTCCAAACAATTTAACGATAACAAAGTAAAGTTATCGCATTTATTCGATGCGATGATTTCGAACGTTCTCTGATATACAATGTTTCGATGTAGCAGTGATAACCTAGTGATTCAGCCCACCCTAAGGGTCCGTGGTTCAAATACCGGCGCACACATCCATTCAGAACAATGTGCATGTTAAGATTATAAATTACTAGCTGTAACTGTGTGAAGGAAAATATATTTAAAAAGCTGTCTTCTCGCTATACAGTTTACCATAATGTTATACATATGAGGCTTGTAAAATCTGCCAGCAATTATTCGTCCACCGTGGAAAACTATGACCTTCTTTCTGAACATTTCATCGACAATTTAACAGTTCACCATAGTGAGGTTTACAGTTCACCATAATGTTATGTAAGGCTCATACTATGGCTTGCTTTCTGAGCATTTCATTTTGTAATGTGATCCCTAGCCAAGGGTGTAATTATAGAAAGAAATTCCTGTATAACGTATAAATTGAATAACTGATCGTGGAAATACTTCTCAATGGAGTAGTGGAGGCGGAAAGACTTACAATGGACAAGACTAGTATAGATTGAATCTTAAAAAAATTTGTCTATAAATTTTATAAAAAAACAATCGGAATTAAACTCTGACGGGTACGATCTCGTAACTTGTGTACAAACTTCTTGTTACCTGTGTGCAATGTAAAGCGACATGTTACAGTCCGAAGCTCGTACGTGATGCAACTAGAAATTGCGCTGTACGCGATAAATATTCGATTAAATCAGGATTAAAGTTGGTACTGGTTGTAATTGTATCTAGGCGAGTAAATGATCCCGGAGTGGCGACAGCGCAAGGCCGCGTGTGGGTCGCGACGCTGCCTGCCGGCGGCTTGGCGCCTTTGGTCTTTAGGCTGCGCGCTCGCTCACTAACATCTATTAACCGACGTCATATATTAACAAAGAATATCCACATTCATTGCGCTCTCCATACGCCACAGGACACACGAGACCTTTAGGCGATGTCACAGAATCTATACAGCGACAAAAAGCCCTGTAAATTTGTACATGTACACAGATCCTGAAATACAGATTTAGTAAAAGTACAGTGAAGTTGGTAGGAAATAATTTTGATTCTAAAAAGTGATATATCAATTCATAGGCAATTATTAACTTTCTTGCTTATATCACCGCTGACACTTATTATTGTACTTATATAATTATTAAAAACATAAATGTTCCCCAATAAACATTATTACAAATGGCTCACGTGTCATTTGTATATGTACCATTCCTTTGGTCATCCTTTTCATTGAGCTCCATGATTTTACATTACTTCAAATCATTACTCTTCTTCATATATTTTCACCATCACCAAAATATCTACACTTGAATGACGTGATACGTTGAGATACGTGCGTCGCCACGGCAAACCTAAAACTAGTCCTTTTAGGCAATAAAAATATCAGATTGCGATGCGTTAAACACTCAACTTGTTATTGCAATAGATTATTTACTATCGATTGTACTTGAGTACCGCGTCACGCTTTCTATGTTCACAAGCGCCAGGCGACGCGCGGCGCGGTGCCCGCGTAATTTATCGCGAGTTGAGTTAGGCTCGCGTCGTACAATTTTTTGCGCGTCACACAAAGCTCATCCCTTCGAGTGATGCGTCATAGTGACAATGTAATTAACACTGAGCCGAATTTATTGCATTGTAACCAGTTACTGAGCTGAATTAATGAACCTGATTATCTACATGGCCGCTAAAAATATTTAATCATTTACGCAACTTCGCGGGCGATCCCGCAGCTCATAATAAAGTTCTTCCAAAGAGGGAGTGTATTTTTTCCTATCTGACATTTAAATAATAAAATTATACATGCAGCATAGCGAGCACATGTTTACTAAAATAATCTTAATGTAATGGTAATAGACCATTAAAACGACTCCGCCATCAGCGGCGATGACTCTTACATTGAAAAATTTCTTAAATCTATTAATTTATTTTTATACGTCCGTATGCATAATTACGTCAAGAGATTTGTAATTAATTAGCGTAATAGCATTAGAATATAACTCCAAATCGCGACTAAATCAAATATAACGGTTCAAAGTAGCGCGTACGTTCGTCTGGCGTATTAAATTGAAATTTTTTGCATCATAGCAAAACATGACAACAATGTGATGTGTGGTGTGTAAAAAATCCACGTTGGTAGAAGAACCGGTGCGACCGCATACCGCGCGCGCGCTCGCGGCAAGGCCTCGGCGGCACCTGCGCCGCGCGCCGCCCGCGCCCGCCACTCACCCACTTTCACGAGCGACTCCGCCACCAGCCGCAGGATCCCGCCGAAGAGCACGCACTGTGAGCTTCGACCGACCGCAGGCCGCTATGAACGTGGTTTAGCGGACCTTCAGGATTTACAGGACGCAAGCTAACATCTCGTATATAACCGTGTAATCATTTTAGGTCCTCGTTAGTCGCGTTGGTTGCAAGCGCAACTGCCGATCGAGCAGTTCTGGGTTCATATCTCGGGTTGGGCGTTATGAATTTTATTACTTAGATTTTCTATAGTGCCTCGGATTCTCGATATGGGCTGAGTGTATTACACCCCTCTACCTACCCCTTCGTGATGCTACGTGTTACGTTATTCGGCGTGATGTTACGTGTAATAATTTCAAACCTACAGCTCCGGCTCTTACTACTCTTTAACCTGGTCCAAGAGCTGGTCATCAGTTGCCATCGTGGTAGCTTCAGTTGGTAAGTTCAATTGACTACATGTTTTACAGCTCTATACAGATATGAACTTCAAACACTGGATCAGAGGATAGTTGCCCGCCCGCCCATACTCAATGTAATTCTTATAAGGGAGTACTATACGTACATTAGACGGCTAAGCCTTCGGCTCCTCCTGCAGGCCCAGTGGCTTATGATCTCTTCAGTACCCAAAATAAAAATTCACCCGCATTATGCATCAAATGGAACTGTAATGTAACTATGAAGTAATAGAAAAGTTATCTTATACACATTGAAATATATACAAGCTTCCAAAATAGCTTGAAATGATAGAACTTTGTTAGCTAGTAATGAGAAAAAACAGAGTTTTATAATGTCACATTTTTCTAAGTTTCTACGGCAGATAGGCTTCAGTTAATA